>QLTV01001318.1:2795467-2850732 GCA_003457575.1 Thermophis baileyi | reverse complement strand
AAAGAAAATCTCAATTTCCTTGTCTATGCAACAAGTGGAAGTTGGCTAGCAAGGAAGCTGTTTTAAATCTCATAAAAACTGAGATTGGAAATGTTGATTTTTTCTGAAATACTAATAATGAACTAAGTTATATATAACTATTTTAAATATATGTTCTTCTTTTACATTTTGATATCAATATTTGGTATCAATATTAAATATAATAATGGTGTTTTTAAATTAAACATCTAATAATAATAAGGCACATAGCATTCAACCAAATTAGTAACTTTGTCAAAAAGCGAGACAAGGTTAATGTCTGTCTTTCTCTCTCTCTCTCTCTCTCTCTCCTTCCGTCTTCCCCTCCCTCCCTTCCCAAGGTGGCGAACGTACTTATAAAATCATAAAGCTGGAAAGAATTCCTGAGGTTGTCTAAGCAAATTCCAAATTTGGTGCATAATCTGATTTTAAACAATGACTGTCCAGTCTCTATTTAAATATTTTCCTGTCAATAAATCTCAGAACATTACCTACTTTTCAGTTCATAATCTTTTAGCTCATATTTAATGCAATCTATTGGAATATTTATTTATTTATTTATTATTTAAATTTCTATGCCGCCCAACTCCCGAGGGACTCTGGGCGGCTTACAACAGAAATATTAAAAAAAAATTTAAAAACCTTATAAAAACATTTAAAAAACAATATAAAAACCCATGCACACCATTCATGGCTGGATCTCGCAGGATTACAAACAGTGAGATCAACGGCCCCAGGCCTGCCGGAAAAGTCAGGTCTTCACCGCTTTCCGGAAGGCCAATAGGGTGGGGGCAGTCAGGAGGTAACTGGTTCCAGAGGGCTGGGGCAGCCACAGAGAAGGCCCTGCCCCGCGGGCCCGCCAGCCAGCACTGTTTAGCTGACGGGACCCGAGGAGACCAACTCTGTGGGATCTTACCGGTCGCTGGGAGCTATGTGGTAGAAGGTGGTCTCGAAGATAGCCTGGTCCTGAGCCATATAGGGCTTTAAAGGTATTAACCAACACCTTGAATTGTGCCCGGAGACCAATAGGGAGCCAGTGCAGCTCGCAGAGAATATCCGGATGCTTTTCACATGTAGCACTACCAAGTCAGATCTCTGCCATTCTATATTTCTACCAATCATTTTTTTCACCCCAGATTAAAGACATTACATTTATCCCTGCTGAATTTCATATTCTTCATTTCATTGTCCCAGCTCATTTCTTTGAATCTTTATTTTCTCTTCCAAAGGAGTAGTTATACCTTTTAGTACTATGTTATCTGCAAATCTGATTATCATCCCCTCACCCTTGTCACTAATAAAATGTTGGAATATGCCCAAGACATCGCTGATTCAATTCTACCTCCCAATCCAACAAGGAGCTATTTAAATTATTCACTTAGCCATTTTTCACCATTTTATTCTTGAGACTATTTTTGTCTTTCCTGTCTAGTTTATTACCTTCGTGTTTCTTGGTAAGAACAAGGCACACTATGTTTACCCAATTTAAGCAACTTAATAACTTTGTCAAAAATGAGACAAGGTTAATTTGTTTATCTTTAGCTAACTTCCTAATTGTTGCACTCCTATTTAAGTGCTCACAAATAAGCTATTTAATTATCTCCTGGAGGACCTTGGCCAGAATAGTTATCAAGCTGTAAAAGCCCTGCTTTCCTTTTTCTGAAAACAGGGTTAACATTTATTCTCCTTCAATCTTCTAGGTTTCTCCAGGACTTCCAAAAAATAAAATTAGTACTTCTGAAATCCCTTCTCCTAGTTCTTTCAGTATGATAGGATGCAATTCATTTGACCCTGGAGACATAAATTCATTGAATTACCTAGGTGATATTTTACCTTTTCCTTGATTAGCCTGAGTTCCTCTATTGGAAGTGAGACCAACTAAAGATTTGTTTCCCTTCTTAGAGCAGACATAAAAGACAAGTTAAGAATGCTGCCTTCTTGTCATCACCTGTTACCAATCATTTCTTTCTGATGTTCCTGAAAATGTTTTCTGAGTTCTTTGGGGCATTTCTTCACTTTACGTTTTTTGATTCAATCCCTACTGAACCTGGCAACTGCTTTGTATCCTTTGTTGAATTAACACCCCTTGGCCATTTGCTATACAAGTCTATTTCTTTGCATCAATTTGGAAAGTACTATGTATATTCAGAATGGTCCCAATAGATATCTTCCATTTTTCTTTCAAATAGGAATTGTTTGCAGATATACCTATACTGCAATATCATGTTTTAGAGGATCTCTCATCCCTCCCTAATACATTTCTTTTTCAGGATGTAAAGATGTCAAAACTGGTCTACCATCTGTTTAAATTTACTGTTTATCTGTTTAAATTTATTATTTTGAAGCCCAGCATACAAGTCAGACTCTTCTTCCTCCCCTTGCTATCATGAAATCAAAGACAGCAACCCCAGTTATTCAAAAACTTTCTATCTATTAGTAAAAATTAGATTCGGGGTAGTAAATCCTTGTTCCTTCTTCCATCTTCTAACAAATGAAGTTGTCAGCAAGAAAGGACAGAAATATGTTGGACTTCTGACTTTTGGCAGAGTTACATTTCTAGCAGATGCCAGGGAAGTTTAAATCTCCCATTGTCACCATTATGAGCCCCTTTAAATGTTTAGTCATTTGACACAACACACCTCATCCCTACTTTCTGCTTGTTCAGGAGGTCTACTTCACATCCTTACTACTGTATTTTGTTTTTCTTATTGTTATCCAAACACTCTTGACAAGATTTCCATGCTCTATGAAACACCCCTTCCCTTTTAGTTGAGTCAGTTCTCTTTGAATAAATTGTAGCCTTCCAATCAGTGTGCAGGTTTATTTTAGATTTTTATTTATTGATGTCATTATTTCTCTATGGATTATGAGAGTTAGCATTTTATTCCCTTACCTCAAAACCTAACCATTTTTAGCTTACTTGCAATAAATGTTCCTATGAAAATGCAACGTCTAAAAAGATGAAGAAAATGATTTGCCATAAATACCATTATAACTGCTATCTTTTATTTAAAATATTATTCTGATTTGGCAGCAATATTTAAATCCTAGAGCTGCAACATTGTAACAGACATACGTGCTGTGTCAGTTTGAAGTACCCCTAATGTTGAAATCAAAGAAAACTGAAAAATAATGAATATTCTTTTTATTCAAATAATAAGAGATGAAGTTAGAAAGAGGGATGGTTCTGATTATTTAAAGCATTGTCAAAGACAGTTGACCTTTTTTTTTTTGTTAAAATATGATATTTTCCTGCTTTAAAATTATACTACTGCTTAAAGGAAAAACATGTGTACAAAGAAAGATGAGCAGAGACTTTTTGCCAACTGCTGCAGTCCTAAGCTTGGAAATAAGTTCCATTAAAATCAAAACAGCTTCCAAATAAGTGTGTTAAGGATCTAGGAAATAAATTTACTGGCAAAATTCCAGACTTAGAGATAAATTCCTGAGCCAGCCATAGATATTTTCTATCGTTCATGCACAAATGAAAAAAATATTATAGATAAAATATTTAAAAACTGATTCCTAATAACTTCATTCAAAATACTTCGTTACATTTGGCTTTTGACAATGAAATGAGGATTGTATTTACCAATGATTTTCATCATCAAAAAAGTTCCTATTTTCTATAAAGCTTTTCATAATCTCTTATATTATCTGCTCTATTCTCACTTCTAAGTGACTTAGTTCAGCATTAGATCATCTGAATAAATGTTGAAATATAATTTTTGACCACTGTGCTCGTGTTTAGGAAAGCACAAATAAGGCAGTCTATAATATAACAATGACTCATACCATTAAAAAGGTATACTTCTTTAGCAGAATTTAAGTATCAGTCAGATCTAACAATTCTGGGCAATGTACCTGATATAATTAAAATTTATCTTCATATATACTGTAAATCACCAAAAGAACTTAGTCAAAGAACCTATTGGTGGACTTACATGTTGCATTGAGCCATAGTTGTTTAACAATGCTTTATTGAATTTACATGCCATTTTGGGGGGTACTGAATTCAAGTACAGATAATTGTCCTGAAGCACCAGGGAACTACCAGAGGACTAGAAAAGAGCTGATGTAGTTCCCATCTTTTTAAAAAAAAAGGGGGGGGGGAAATAGATCCAGGAAACTACAGCCCTATCAGCCTGACCTCAATACCTAGGAAGATTCTGAAAAAGATTATCAAGCAATGAATCAGTGAGCACCTAGAGGCAAACAAAGTCATAACAAAAGCCAACATGGGTTTGTCAAAAACAGATCATGCCAGACAAATCTTATTGTATTCTTTGACAAGGTGACAAAATTAGTGGACCTGAGGAATGCTGTGGATATAATTTACTTGGATTTCAGCAAGGCATTTGATAAAATAGACCACAATCTACTACTTGATAACATAAAAATATGGGTTAGACAACATCACCACCAGATGGATTTGTAACTGGCTGACCAACCGCACTCAACAAGTAGTCCTCAATGGAACTGCATCTACATGGAGGGAAGTATGCAGTGGAGTACCCCAAGGCTCTGTTTTAGGCCCAGTACTCTTCAACATCTTCATCAATGATTTGGATGAGGGGATAGATGGGGAATTCATTAAATTTGCAGATGACACCAAGCTGTCAGGAATAGCCAACACGCAAGAAGATAGGCTTAAGATTCAGAAGGATCTTGACAAACTTGAACATTGGGCACTACCTAACAAAATGAAATTCAATGGTGAAAAAAGTAAGGTTCTACATTTAGGCAAGAAAACCAAATACACAGGTACAGTATAGGTGGTACCTCACTCAATAGTAGTAACTGTGAGAGAGATCCTAGCAGACAATCACTTAAATATGAGCCAACAGTGTGCTACAGCTGCCAAAAAGGCCAACACAGTTCTAGACTGTATTAACAGAGGGATAGAATCAAGATCACGTGAAGTGTGTTAATACCACTTTATAATGCCTTGGTAAGGCCACACTTGGAATACTGCATCCAGTTTTGATCACCACGATATAAAAAAGATGTTGAGACACTAGAAAGAGTGCGGAGAAGAGCAACAAAGATGATTAGGGGACTGAAGGCTAAAACATATAAAGAACGGTTACGGGAATTGGGTATGTCTAGTTTGATGAAAAGAAGGACTAGGGTGACATGATAGCAGTGTTCCAATATCTCAGGGGCTGCCACAAAGAAGAGGGAGTCAAGCTATTCTCCGAAGCAGCAGTCACCAACCGGTGGTCCGTGGACCACTGGTGGTCCGTGAGAAAATTTTGGTGCTCCCAAGAAAAATTGTTTGCATTTTTTTATATTGGACTAAATACTATTTATCTTTTTAAAAAATTCATATTAGTGGTCCAAGGGATTTAAAATTATGAATTTAGTGGTCCCTGAGAAGGTTGGCAACCCCAGCTCCAAAGCACCTGAGGGCAGGACAAGAAGCAATGGATGGAAACTAATCAAGGGGAGAAGCAACCTAGAACTAAGAAGAAATTTCCTGACAGTTAGAACAATTAACCAGTGGAACAACTTGCCTCCAGAAGTTGTGAATTCTCTAATACTGAAAGTTTTAAAGAAGAGATTGGACAATCATTTGTCTGAAATGGTATAGGGTTTCCTGTCTGAGCAGGGGGTTGGACTAGAAGACCTCCAAGGTCCCTTCAAACTCTGTTATTCTATTCTATTCTATTCTATTCTATTTCTATTCTATTCTATTCTATTCATCTCTCTACAGATATTTTCCCCACAACTTTATATGAGGTCTGAGAAAGAGTCATTGACCTAAAGTCACTCTGTGAGTTCCACTGATGAGGGTAGACTAGAACCTGAGTCTCCCTGCATTTAATCCAACATTCACACAACATAATAAACCAAACAGCCAGACTGTGACTTAATATGTGTGAACTTGTCCAATGTGTGATTGTACAGTATGTGTGCATGTATACATATATATTGCATAAACAGACCGAACCAAAATAAGATACAAAATCACATAAAAATAACTTAGATATGCAAGCTTTCAAGCTGTTCACAGTATAGATGAGAACTAGAAGTATAAGAAATGCATACCTGTTTAACCATATTTTCTACAAATGCTGCTGATCGTTCTCTTAAAAATGTGACAAGATCTTTATATATGTCACTCTTCCTCTCATAATCAATTTCATCTCTCTCATTGCTCCTTCCCTATAAGAAAACCAAGTTTTATATAATTTTCAACTGTTCCACACATTTCTCAGAAACATAGAGCTACACTCATTTCTAGGTAAGTCACACTGAATTTAATGGAACTTATTTCCAGGTGGTCTACATATTGCAACCTTCACCTCTGGCATGATTTAAGTTGGTTCAATCCATTCTATTTTGAAACGTCTCTTAAAATTTAAAGTGAGTGAAGCTATTACATTGATTTCAATATTATTTATTTTCTTCTGTTTCAATACTATCATATAATTATAATCCTTATTTCTCTCAGAAGCATTATAGCTCATTATATTAAAAATGTGTTATTTCTCGATATGCATAATGGTGATCCAGTTCACAATCACAAGTGCTACAATAAAAGAAAACAATTTGTATTCTAATTAATAATTAGAATAAAAATAGCATAAATCAGTATATAAAGGAACAGCATGAATAGAATGTAGGTGCACAGGACCACCACAAAATTATTTGGGTGCAAAAATTGAAAACTAAGATAATTATGCATTTGAATGTCTTATTAAAAGAAAAGTATTTTTGTTATTGACTTCCAAGTAGCCCAACAGTTTTAACCAGTAAGCAAACAAACATTTATTTAGATCATAGACCCAATCTCTGAAATAAATGCCATGAAGCTTTGCTTTAATTACTTACTCCATTTAAGAATATTCCTGCTGTGCTACAAGTAACAAACATAGCATCTGTGTCACGTGGTTTAATTGACAAATAACAAATTTCCCCATGTACTTGTCTCCAAGGTGGGGCACGACATCCATTGAAGAATTCATAGTCTGAAAAAACAAGTCCACTTTAATTTACCCAACAGAGGAAAAAAGGTACTAAATAAACTTACACTATGATGTTAGTGCAAATGAAACATTTCATATTCAGTAAGTGCAGATTAGTAAAAAAGAGCCAATTTGATGTAGTGGTTAAGGCAGAAGGATAGAAACTATAAGGCCATGAATTCCAGTTCCACCTTAGGCACAAAGCCAAATTGATGACTTTGGCCAATCACTCTCAGTCAACCCTAGGAAGGAAGCAATGGCAAACCACTTCTGATATCTTGCAAAAAGAACTGCAGTGAGTTGTCCAGGCAGTTGCCAAAAGTTAACACTGATTCTAAGACACACATTTAAAAAGTGGTAAAAAGGTCATCAACAATTTGAGACCCTGCATAATAAAAATTAACAATATCAAGTAAAATAGGTAATATACCAGGCCTGAGCATGAAGCATCTACAGATAACCCTCACTTAGAGACCACAATTGGGACCACCAACTCCATCGTTGAGCAAAATCGGCACTAAGTGGGAAATCCGGTGAATGTAATTGCGCTTTCCTTTTCCCCACTCCCCCAACCTTTGGAATGCTCACTCTGGCCCTGGGATAATTAACAGGAAGGGAATTAATGATTGTACCATTTGGATTCATTGGAGAGGAAGAGATTACAAGAGATTAAGCAGGCACACAATGGGGAATGCACAATGAAATCAAGTGCTGGTACCAGCAGCCATGAGCACACTCTATTCAAACAGGCTGGTGTATTCCCCATTGTGTTATTCTTTTGTTATCCCTTCCTCTCCAATCTCTCTATTCTGCAAAGAGGGGATCACAAGAAAAACAATATATCAGGCACAGAACAATGCATACTGACTGTAATGGTGGTCATGTGCCTGAGAGATGCTGCAAAAAGTCATAAATGAGGGTAATGGTCATATAGTTATTTTTATTATAACTTGAAATGGTTGCTGAATGAGGCAGTTGGTATGCCAGGGCTATCTCTATGTCTGGTGCCATATTAGGGAGCTGTATTGGAAAGATATGAGGGTGGTTTTAATACTGAAGGAAGAAACATTTAATAAACTGTGCTATGCTGATGAAACCGTATTGATAACTGAAAATATAATGAATCTGCAAGTTCTTTTCAAGGATGTTAAGAAAAACAATGAAAAAAATGAGACCAAGTTTACAAGTAAAAAAGGGAGAACTAATTATTTATTAGATTTACATTTATTGTGAGCTCAGCTACCTGCTCATTAGATCTATATATTTCCTGACTGGGTAAGGCTGCTAAGCTAATGAATTGTGGTTGGAGGTGGTGGATTCTTCTTTAAGACAGGGAGTTGTTCCTCCAACCCTCAAAGAGGCGTTAGCTCGCCCTCTCCTCAAGAAGCCATGAGTAGATTCCACCATACTGAACAACCTTCGTCCAGTATCCAATGTTCTCATTTTAGGGAAGGTTGCTGAGAAGATGGTGGCACAAAAGTTTCAGAGAATTCTGGATGAAGCAAATTATTTCAGCCCTTTCAATTAGGTTTCAGATCTGAGCATGGGTCAGAGACAGTATCAATTGTACTTTTTGATGACCTCTAGTGAGAACAAGATAGAGGTCATGCATCTATCCTTGCTCAAGGATGACCTCTCAGCAGCTTTTGATACATCAATCATGGTATCTATCTCGAGCAGCCTCGGGAGCTGGAAGTGGGCAGCACTGTATTATGCTGGTTCTCTTCCTTTGAGGCAGGTTCCAGTCAGTATTTATTGGCAATGAGAGATTATTCCCTCACCCGTACTATGTGACATGCCACCAGGCTTGGTATTCTGTCCACTCCTATTTAACATTAACCATATAAAAGATACTGGGTGAAGTCATCAGGTCTGGTATACAGGCTGAAGTATAGAGGCTACATTGTCTATAAGTTTTCCTAGTTTATATTATGGATTATAGCAATAGCAATAGCACTTAGACTTATATACTGCTTCACAGTGCTTTACAGCCCTCTCTAAGCGGTTTACAGAGTCAGCATATTGCCCCCAACAATCTGGGTCCTCATTTTACCCACCTCAGAAGGATGGAAGGCTGAGTCAACCTTGAGCCTGGTGAGACTCAAACTGCCAAATTGCAGGCATTATAACCTGCAATTATGCCACATCAAATGTGAGATGGGGGGGCTATAAACAAAAATAAATAACAGGTATAACAACCAGACTTAGAATTGGTTGTGAAAATATTGAAATTGTTGACAATTTCTGCCTTTTAGGATCAACTATCAAGAATAAAGGAACCAAGCAATCAAAAAATATGCCATAGACTAGCAACTGTAGGGTAGCAAAGAAAGCCTTGAAAAATATATTCAGATGTCATATCTCTATACCCTACAAAGATCAGGACTGTGTAGGTAGCTATTTTTCCTGTTACAGTCTGTGGAAGTGAGTTTAAAAATTATAAATTATAAATATAAATAAATAAATATTGTTAACTTCCCTCTTCCCTAGCATGGTTAGTTTAATGTTGAAACTCCTGTCAATTTATCAAATTCTCCATTACCATCACGAACCCAAAATGTTTAAGAACCTATCTTTTATTCTGTATTTAATATACATTTTTTTTAAAAAATGATAAGAAAAAAACACAATTTGAACCTGATATATAGTCTAGTGATTCAAGGACTGCATCTTCCATTGGCCCACAGAAATGCTTAAGCAATTCTACTTCATTTTTCACAGCAGCTGGTGTTAATCTCACTTCTCTGTAATTAGAATAAATTAATTACATTCTAACAATATTTAAAGATTCAGTCAAAGAATATGTTGGGTTTCTTTTTCAAAGCAATTCCACATTCCACAGAAAGACTATTAACTGCTTGGCTAATTAGCTTTAAGGCAGAAATTCTCATACATAACACTGGACCACTTGGTTTGGGAAAGAGTATGGCAAGGCTGTTGGGCAAAGAGGAAACTACCAAAAATTAGGTTTAGACTTCAGGTTAACATAGGACATTCGTGGAAAAATGATTTCCTGTTTTCTGACAACCTTCCATTTTTCCTCTGACTAGTTGTCTATGATAGCACCCAATGTCCCCAAATTACTTGTGAGGAAGGCAAAGGGGCAAGGCAGAAATCTTTATATGTACTTTCTTAATTTATTCTCAGATGAAAGTTTGTATGTGACAATAATTGAAGAGTAAACTGCAGAAGCTCCAAATTCAAAATTACTTTCTATTACTTTTCCTTTTCAAATTATTGGGAATTATTTGAATTTTCAGTTAATAAATGCAAAAATAAATCTTATTTTAAAAAATGTAAAAGTATAAGATTTGCCCTCTGAGAGGGTCATAATTCATTTTAGATAAACAAATACTATCTGAAATAGACTCACTGTGATATCTGTTTCAGCGAGCTGTTGAGCAACTGCATATCCAACTGCTGAAGTAGTAGGGAAATTTTCATTTTAATTTCATTGTCTGATGCATCATCCTTTTTAATTTTGTCTAGTAAACGAAGCATGGACAAATCCTCTCCTTCAATTGTTCCATATCCAGGGCCAAGCATTTTCACAATAGGATCTCTATTGGCTATAAGTAATTCACATTACATAAAAAACTCAGATTGAGTTATTGAAGGTCTTGGTTAATTACAAATAGATATGAATTTGAATGAAACATTATCCCATTAGTTGTAAAACATCTAATTTTAGCATTATTTAGCCTGTTTCTGATTTTGAATGGTGATAAATTACCTCTCCTAGGTTTGAGTAGCAACAAATTCTCCTTCTGAACCACCGGTAATTATTGAAATAGAACAAGGCCAAACAAGGCAAGAACTGGGAACAGGTATCTTAATTATCATGTAATTCAGAAATATCCAGGTTTTCAGAGAAAGAGTATACAAAATACCTTCAAGACATGCCTGTGCTTCTTTTAGTCTTTTTTTCCCAGCAATAGGGAGTAAATGAGACAGCTGCCCAAAACTGCGAACGCTAATAGTTGATCCTTTAAGGAGGAGAAGTGGCTGTCCATTTTTGTCTTTTTCTTGAGACTGAACAGTTTTTTCACTGAAAGAATAAAGTAATAATTTAAAACACAGTGATTCTTAATAAATAAACATAGCTTGTTTTTCACTGCAGTTATTCCAATATTCACTGCAGTTATTCCAATTTTTAGTCATGTATACCAGTTTCATCTGTCATATACCCTATACTTTTTTTGATGTACTTTTTTTCTAATTTGGGCAGAGAAACCCAAGTTTTGGAAACTGAAATATAAACCCAAATCCTCTTTCTCAATGACCATTTGTAAATCATTTTCTCAAACTGATTTTAATCCATCTAACAGTAGGATCTTGCCTTCCAATAAAATAGTGTTAGGTTTGAATGTTAATTCTTTTATTAACTTATCAGAATTAATCTATTATTGTGAGCTGTCTTTTAATAGCTTGATATTAATAGAATAAGGGATATTTTTGTAGCAAATTAAACCAGGATCAATATCTGAACATCTTTATTTTATATATTCCAGGGGAAGTAATATTTCCTTACAGTACATTCTAAATTGGTTGACCTTTGCCCTTACATTCTCTCCCCAAATATTTCTTCACAAAGAAAATCCTTAGTACCTTATTACTTATTGGGATATACATGGTTGAAATCAAAATATTTTCCCCAAAATACAACCTGGAAATTACAGCTGGAACAAAATACAGAAGCTATACTCCTGAGGGGTCAATTTAATCGGCTAGAATAAAATCTAATTTGAGATCACTACTTAAGTTGCCAGTTAGCTTCTGAGACCAATTCAAAATACTGGTCATTATCTTTAAAAAACATCATGGGATATATCAACAACTTGCCAGAATGGAATTTTCTCCTGTTGTAGGAGAAAAACAAAAAATAGGCCTGTTGTAGGTTCATGTTCCTCATGTGGTCCATGGGGCAAGGATTGACGGTTCTTTTTAGTAGCTACTCCCACTTTGTGGAACAAGGTCCCCCAGAGGTACAGATGACTTTGATCTTGCTAACATTTCATAAATAGATCAAAGCAATCTTATTCCAATGTGTGTGTTTGGCCCTTAATTTAGTTTGCTTCATTTTGAATGGATACTCATCATGTTTATTGTTAATTTTTTTAATTCATTATTTTTTACAAACTAGATTTTTAATTTGTTTGCTTTGATCATGTTAAATGCTATCGAGTTTGCTAAGAATAGGTTATGCAATAAAATTATGTATCCTTAAACTAAGAGAATATTAGCCATTATTATGTTTTATAATAATAAAACATAAATTGCCTCAATTTGCTATCTTTTTTGTATTTTGTATTTTGCATTTCTGTATTTTTTATTATTGTCAGTGTCAACAGCCTTGAATGATGATTATTTCTGAACAGGAAATATTGCAAGCTTCCTTAAACAAAACATTGAATATCCCATTAATTCTTATACAGAATCTAGAAATTACATAGCATTTTTTGGTTTTTCAAAAAGAATATAGCGGATCAGCTTTTCTAATGCTGGGTTTTCCAGAATTTTGGATGATAATTCTCATGATTCTTGATCTACATTTCATAGCAATTTTTTTATGAGAGTTCATTGTAGGCAATAAGTCTCTTTTAATTTAGGAACTCTTCAATATGTATACTTGGTACACACAAATGCATTGTAGGCACATCTAGCCAAAGTTAAAATTTATTTCTTTTTAGATTTTTATCCCACTTTATTTGGCTTATGACCATTCGTTCAGCAACAATTCAAAATCACTATGATGCTGAATGAGGGGGACTTGTGATTGGTCCACAAATTACATCATAGTGTTTCCACAGTCACGATTGTGATCAGGGTGCCTGGGCCCACCTTGTGATTATAACATTGCAGTGCATTGTGGTCATGTGATTGCCATTTGCGACCTTCCTTACCAGCTTTGCATGACACTAAACTGGCAGGAATAGCCAACACCCCAGAAGACAAGCTCAACATCCAAAAAACTTGAACAATGGGCCCTATCCAACAAAATGAATTTCAATGTGGAGAAAAGCAAAGTTTTACATTTAGGCAGGAAAAATCAAAGATTTAAGTACAGATTAGGCGAGACCTGGCTCAAAAACAGTAACTGTGAGAGGGACCTTGGAGTCCTAGTGGATGATCACTTGAATATGAGCCAGCAGTGTGCAGCAGCAGCCAAAAACGCTAATACAATCCTGGGTTGTATAAACACAGGCATAGAAACAAGATCATGTGAAGTATTAGTACCGCTTTATAAAACCCTAGTAAGACCACATCTGGAATACTGCAACCAATTTTGGTCACCATACTACAAAAAATGATACTTTGGAAAAAGTTCAGAGAAGTGCAACTAAGATTATCAAAAGCCTGGAGACTAAAACATATGAAGAACGGCTGCAGGATTTGGGTTTGGCTAGTCTAAAGAAAAGAAGAATTAAGGGTGACATGATAGCAGTATTCCAGTATTTGAGGGGCTGCCACAAGGAAGAGGGGGTCAAATTATTCTCCAAAGCACCAGAGGGCAGGACAAGGAACAATGGTTGGAAACTAATCAAAGAGAGAAGCAACCTGGAATTAAGGAAAAACTTCCTAATAGGACAATTAACAAGTGGAACAGCTTGCCTCCAGAAATTGCGGGTGCTCCATCACTGGAGGTATTTAATAAGAGTCTACTCTAGACAGTCACTAATCTGAAATAATATAGGTTCTCCTGCTTGAGCAGTGGGCTGCACTACAAGACCTCCAAGGTCTCTTCCAGCTCATTTATTCTAAAGTAAAGCTTCCCACAAGCAAAGTCAGTGGGAAAGGGAAGATCACAAGTCGCTCCTGCTGCTTTTTCTTCCACTATGGAGCGATCCCAGGGATCCTATCCTCTGTTGCAAAACTCTCCCGTCCCACAAACACACACACTTTCCTGTACCTGTCTGTTGATGTTGCCTTCCCAGGGCCCATCCATGGCAGCCACACACTCCTTACCTCTTCCCACTTGACTTGGATGCTCCTGGGGTTATAACGCAATGGAGATTGCCAGTATTACCATTACTAAGCAACACAGTCATGTGATGTGACACTGTATGATGCATTGCTTAGCGATGACAATCCTGACTTTAATTTCCATTGTAACATTAGGACTAGCTGTAGCATTCATACTTAATGTTTCTATCTCCTGTCTTCTGTCTCTTTCTATTTCCTGAAGCAACCCTGTTAGATGGGTTGGACTGAGAGTGCATGATTGGCCCAAAGCCATTCAATCAGCTTTCATGCCAATAAAAAGGGTTGCTAATCTGAAGAATTTGCAGATGCAAAGTTATGCACATCTACTAAGACATCACAGGGCAAAAAGATCCAAATCACATCCTAATATTTCCATTAGGAAATGGGGAAAACAAAATCTGCACCGATAAAAAAATCTTTATAGGTATCTTGAAGACTTATTTTGTTCTTATATTGTACATTCTGGGAAGAGCGATCTGGCCACAGTCTTACCTGACTTCATAGCCTGCTTCAAATGCAGATGGTTCTAGTTTTGTGTGCCATTCAAGTGGTTCTTTAAAGACAAAAGCTGCTTCCTGGGGATGCTTGCTACTAAACGTTTCTGTGAACTTGATAATTTCATTCAAAAGAGATTCGTTCAGGGGGGTAATTTCTAAGGTGCCCGTTCCAGATCCAGCCGCGGTCCACTGAGCTGCTCTAGTCAAGGCTACTCCCATGGCTTATGACCATTCCAGAGTCTTGGCAGAAAGATGCTAAAAACAAGAAAAGAAACATGCAGACCAAAGTGTGTTATGTTGAATATATGTTGAATATACAGTACACCTACTTGTTCGCAGCTGCTTACCAGACTGAGCCGATTGCCGGTTCGCTCCGTAATTGTTAGAATCTAGGAAGACACGGCCTAGTCCGCCGCTCTTTCTGTTGCAGAGGTAGCGCCGCTGGTTGCCATGGGGACGTTAGTTCTTCGGTTGCTAGGAGCTTTCTCCTGTAGTAAACAACGCGCGTGGTAGGCTGGACCTTCCCCTTTCTCTCGCGCCGGAGTTCTTCCCCGCCTTTCATTGGTTGTTTTGGATTCTACCCAGACGAGGGTCTGCCGCCTTCGGGACTGTCTGGCTCCATCATATTTCCTTTCTTCCTTAACCGACTGTTTGAGCTGTCAATCATCTCCCTCTCGCCTTTACATGCACGCTCACGCAGGGTTTTTTTGTGTGGGTTTTTTTTTTTTTTTGCGGATTTCCTAGCTGACATTGTTATTTTCTGTTTTCGGTGACTTCGTCAAACGAATGGCATGGCTACCAGCAAGCCAGAGGCTGCGTGAGACGGAATGCACTTCCCATGATCCCCGGTCAGCATATCAAATGGACAAGAGTCAGGGGCGTTGCAATGCAAAATATTAAAAAAGCAGCATGTCGAAAAAGAACTAGGATTAATTCGGGCAGTCGTACGGTATTAGAAGTAGGAGCTTGGCTCTTCGATTTCAAAAAACAGAGTGGGCTGGGCTTCTGATTTGCAATGATTTATTGTGTATTATTTTTATTAATTCATCACATATGTATCACTGCCCGTCTCACGGAGTAACTGGGCGGCATACAAAATAAAGCAGACTAAACACATACAAACCAATTAGAAAACGACTGCTTTAAATTTAAAAAGATAGAAAAAATAAGATAAAATAAAAGATATATTTCTAGTTAAATTATAATTTTAAATTAACATTAATGTGGGGCAGGATGAAATTTATAACTTTAAATCCTATCTACTTTTCTGAAAACGCTTAAATATGTTGATAGGATTGCCAAAGGAGTACGATTTTCAATATTTTACAAATCTGCTGTATTTAATACTGCCTTATAAATTAACTTTACTGAAAGAAGTACTTATATGAGAGCATTTTCTGTCATATATTTGTTAGTTCTCTGTATTTATTTCATTAACAATCCTTATCAAGTTAAACATTTTTTTTCTTTTTTTAAATGTACCCAACAAAATACAGTGTAATTCTAAAATGAACACTTTTGTGAGTGCCCAACAATGGGCCTAACATAGTCAAGACTGTTTTCTTTTTTAAAAGATATGATCAAACTTCAAAGTGTATTCATTGAAAAAAATAAACTGAATTTATTTTGCTACATTTCATATTTGTATCCTATACATTCAAACTAATCATTTCTTTATTTATTTAGGTTATGGCATCTACAGAGGTCACGCAATCACTGATATACAAATTTAGTTTAAATTAAAAGTAATCAATAACATGACAGCTTTTATTAAATCTACGTATGCTCTAAATCTTACAGTAGCTTTTAAAGAATATTTTAGGTGTGATCATAAATTATGTATATAATTTATATTTGCATTACCCAGAAATAAGCATAGTGATTTTTTTTGCTTGAAAATTCTTTCCATCATTATTAGAATTAGTTCCTCAGAGTAGTAGCTATAATACCAGGTTTGTTGCAGCCAAAATAACAGTAACCTTACAGAACTTTGACATGAATACAATTAAGCTAAATATAAATATATAAATAAATAAAAATAATGAAGCTTTCTGTTGATATAGGACTATATATACATTGCTAAGTTTTATACAAAAGAGTGATGTGGAATCAGAAGGAGATTTATTCCAGAAAGATAAGTATTTTATTGATCCTGACCATTTATAAATATGTCTACAGACATATTGAATGAGTGAGCTGATCAGCAGATGTTTCATAATACGAACTAACGTTTGCATAACCACTGTTTTTTAACAATGAATTAAGGCATCACTATAATTTTGACCATTGTCATATGTCCCAAAAATTCATCTACATTCTTTTCCCAGATTTCTAAATACAATAATTTATATTTAGCTGTATTGGTATATGATCTAAAATGAAACAAAAAAATTATATATATCCCAAAAGGGTATGGCTTGCTGATGAGAGCTAAATAGCTTGAAATAGATCTATACTAGTCTCCCTTTATTTCTTTATCAGTAAAATGTACACACACACACACACACAAAATGTTTGTCGTGAAAGCGACAGCCTACATGGCCCCTGGATTGGGGCTGAAAGGCAAAAGGAAGCAGTATGCTCCTTTTCTTCCCTAATAGAGCTTCATAAAAGGAAGCTTTGCCTATGAATAACAGTTGCATTACATCTGATGATAAATGAATCCTCCCAGTTTCTTTAAAAGCATAGAAATCCACTTAAATCTGTTTTAGGACTTATTGCATTCTGATAAGATAGTGATTGGCATTTAATTTACTTGCACAAAGGACAGAACTGAATTCAGAAGAATTGAAGCCTAATATAACATTTTCTTATAAAATGCAGAGAAGACATTTCTTAAATTCCTCATTAGGTACAAGTATTTATATCTATTTGTAAGTAAAGTAATTCTTGGAAGCTGTAAACTCAGAACAGAGGTGGCCGCTATAGTTTTCTTTGATCCATCTAGGGAAGCAAATGCTACAAATGCCTGTATGTAAATCAGCTTGTTAGAAAAAGCTTGTTTAAGATTGTAAGTTACCCAGAGTTACCCTGTGGTAAGATGGGCAGCCAATAAATTTTACAAATAGATAGATGATAGAGATAGATAGATAGATAGATAGATGATAGATAGATAGATAGATAGATAGATAGATAGATAGATAGATAGATAGATAGATAGATAGATAGACAGACAGACAGACAGACAGACAGACAGACAGACAGACAGACGATAGATGATAGATAGTTTAAAGTTTAAAGTTTATTTATATTTCTATGCCGCCCAACTCCCGGAGGACTCTGGGCGAGATAGATAGATAGATAGATAGAGAGATAGAGAGATAGATAGATATAGATAGATAGAATGAAGTTGAAATGTAATTCATACTGCAGCCTGCCTATATTTATATGCTTATTTCCTTTAGAAAAAGTTAAAAATATTGTGCTCAAGATTTATAATTTTTGAAATCCAATTTTAAAAGTCTTAAATAATATGTTTCTACTTTATAAAAAGGTGCCAGCCATAGTTGCCAAGTGCTGAAACATCAGGACACAAAAAACTAGACCAGGGCCACTCGGCCTGGAAGCTCATCACTGCTTAACTCATGATGACCTTGAAAGCCTATATCACTTTTCACCTCACTCTACCGCAAAGAGCTCCATAGAGTCTTATCCTGAAACCAGCCTAGATTTAAGCTCCTTCTGATCTCCTGCAATGTGTTTACCCAGATATGCTCAGTTAGCAAGGCTGATTGGCCCTCTGCTCCCAGGAATCCTCAAGACACAAAATACTCCCATAATCAGCAGAAAATTATATTGTGCCGGAAAAACAGCCATTCTGTTATTAGGCAGGTTTCTTTTTCTTAGCCTGCACATTGTACATAGTGAAAGCTGTAGCTAGAAAATAATGTTACGCATTTGTCAACCTTAAAAATAGATAAATAAATATGCAGCACTCTAGAACAATGACTATTGAAATCCAAAACATTTTTGCATTATCAGCTAGCTTAAGATAAAATGACAAAGAAATAAAATACCCAGTGATGAAGGCAGTTTTTGATTTCTCAGATGATTGTGATTTGCTAACTGGTTCCCAATTAGATGACACTGATAAAAGAAGGAACACCAAATCTAAAGATAAATTTAAGATTTGATTCATTGCATGACATTCCTATGGCTTGTTGAGTATTTATTTGACTGCTACTGAGCTTATGGGTCATGGGATGCTTCTGAAATTCCAGTTGCTCAGATGTTTCTATTACATTTATGTTATAACGTTTCTATGACACCATTCAGAACATCTCTGGGCAGCGTATAATATTAAACTTTAAATATAAACATCCATCCCTTAATAGCTAACTTTTCCAAAATAGAGCAACTTTGCCAACCTCCCCACCCCAGAATAAAAATAAATATCAGAACGTAACTAATAACATTTATCCAGGATATAACAGTAATATAGGATTAGATCAGGTTATTAGCAACAGAATTTAATATCAAAAGAATCCTGTTCATAGTAGTAGTAATGTTATTTAGTATGTGCTTAGAACTAAATGCAATACTGGTAGATCAAAAATATACAATACTATATGAATCAATGTCAACAACAAAACAACAATAAATGTAAATAAACAATAAACATTTCCTACTAGTATACAAAAGGTTTCAGTAGGAAACCTTTTCTAATACAAACCATAATGTAAACCTTGGAAATATGACCAAGAATGTTATTTTGGCTTCATAAGGGTTTTTTTTAATAAAAAAGTGTTTTAAGAGCCTATTTTAGATCCAACATGTAGCCAGGTCAAGCAATTTATCAACATGAAATAGAAGCATTTAAAATACTACACCAATAATTTCAATGCTTACTACAATAAATCTGATAGTAGCTATACAGTACTTCATAGAATGTAATTAATTATATATTTTCCAATCAAAGTATTTTAGTATTTTATAATTTTTAGTGCTTTTTTTCTTTATTCTTTATAGCTTTAACCACTTGCTTTGGGGAAAATGTGATGCCAAGACAACTAATCAAACTACAAGATGCTCAGATGCTAGTTGTATTTGATAGAAAGATTTCAATCTCTCTTACAAAAATAACAGTCATAAAAGAATATGTTAAATTGATATATGAGGTGGTAGTATTACATACATATTTCATTCTTGGAAAACTGTACATATATAGATAATTATGCACCGAAAGCTTATTTTGTTACACCCATAAGTAAATTAGTTTTAGTGTTGCTGTTTTTAAAGCACTGTTTCAAGGAAGAATCATATCAGAGCACGTTTATGAAATGAAGCTGTTAGATTGGACAAAAAGGTTCATGTATCTAAATAACCTTGGATGCTTACAAATGTGATTGAACACACAAGGAATTTGTCTCAGGGGCATAAGGTCTCAGTGTACATATAGAAACAACAAAGTGATATAATCATAAGATACCAATATGAGAAGGTAACAGGAAAGATGAGAAGGATAATAGTAATATAGCCCTAGTACATAGGTAAATATCCTTAGGCATGTAGTAGAACTGTATTACTATTATCCTTCTCATCTTTTTAACTTTTTAATTCAGTAGCTGTAACCAAATCTGGCAACAGCCAATTGCCTAAATGCAATTAGGTAGGCCTCAATTTACAACCAGAATTGGGCCTGGAAATGTAGTCTTAAGTCATTGTGATCATACATCAAGGAACCCACATGATTGGAAATAATTTTCTCACACTTTCAGTGGTGGTTGTCAAGCAAATGTTGCAATTGTCAAGAGAGCACCAATTCATTTGAATGATGTTTTTTGCTGTAAACTGACACAAAATGCCAGAAACCAGCAAAAAGCATCACAAATCACAGTCACGTGGCAGTGGAACTCTGCAACCAGTCATAATGCTCACCTGCCCAACATGCGATCCCATGATCATCAGGGGCAGCACAACCATTTACCATGGCAAGAGTGCTGTAAAGCATCTCTTCTGCAGTTGTTGTAACTTTGGTAAAATTACCAATAATAAGTTGAGGACTACCTATATTATCAGTCAAAGAAGAAATCTGTCATGCCTGGTTTAATGTTATTAATTACTTTCACAGAAGGAACTTTATTGTATTATACATGCACAGGATGACCTTCTTATGAAATAAGCTCAATCATTTGATTTTGGTGGATCATCAGACTTGGGATGCTTCAAAACCACCTGGACTTTCCCATCTCAGTCCCTCACAAAGCATTTAAAATTGACCTGTTATTAATTTTAGCTTTATTAACTTCAAAATGCAGAGACCACCAGGAACCAATCTGTGTTCGTAGCTTTTATAAATAGAAGATGGAAGATGTCTGAGCTAGTGCCTGCCCTGGTTTAACAAAAATCCCATCACTCCAAATTCCTCAGTCAGGGCATTCACGAGGAGGCAATAATAATAATAATAATAATAATAAAAGATAGTGACTGGGACTATTTATTTGTTTGTTTATTTATTTATAAAATTTATTGGCTGCCCGCTTTACCATAGGGTAACTGGGCGTCTTACAGTTACATATAAGCTAAAACATAAAAAGTTAAAATCAGACATTAAGACATTAAGAGGCACACTGAAGCAATGACTCCTCCAAGAAGAAAGAAAACTGTCCTCAAACTATGTAGAGTCACAGCAGTTCTTTAGAAATCACTCACTTTGCTAGTTTCAAATACACCAGAGAAGACTCAGTAATGAACCAGTTGGGTCTGCCCATTCTCAGGAATTGACTAACTGGGAAGCTGAATTAATTTAGTCCTAAATATTTTCCAAATACGGTAGAAAAGAATTTGTCAGCTTTAGTTAATTTTATCTTTGTAAAGCTACAGTCAGGCTTATAGCAGCATCTTTCAGAAATACCTAGCCAGATGTTACTATTGTGGTCTTTAATAAAGCAAAGAACCAAACAGACCCAAATATTTTAAGGCTCTGTTTCTCAGTCTGTGGGATTCCTGACCTGTTGGATCTACTGAAAGTTCTTTGGCTTCTGTTGGATGGAAATTCTAGGAGTTGAACTCCCACCTCATCCAAGAACAGTCAGTTTGGGATGGCAATTTGAAAGACAGAACACCAAAACACAAATGGTCTCAATTGTGAATTAAGTTGGTTGCAGTGGGGAAATAAAGTTTTTTCGGATAGGATTTAGTGTGACATGGGGAAAGTATGTGATTTTCTGAGCAAGTTGTCTAGCCAAGGGATGATGCCTTCAACAATCTTCAAGGGGGGAAAAAAGGCCTGCTTGAAGTGAGACATACTTTTGGGGGGATAATAAATCAAGGATTTATTAATACTCAGGCAGTTGCTTCTCTTCTGCATGACAGAGCAGGAGATTTTGCAGGACACTTCGAGAAATGGGTTCCAGATGGGAATGCATGGCAGTGCAGTGTCCAAGATTTAATGTGATTTAGAAGAACTTAACCAGTAAAAGAGAAGGAGACTAAATCAGAAGAGCATCTTGTGCTTGTTTTCCAGCTTCTCAGCTCTGTGGTTCTATTGACTTGGTAGACAATCACTTCAGCATCTGTTTTATAAAGGAGAGTGACAAACAAGATCAAATGAGGAAATCATGGCTGAAGAAGATTCATTTCTGTCCTTGATGGAATGATGGCCTATAGAAACATGCCCTATAGTGGTTGTATTAAAATCAGCATGGTCACCTTATTAAAAACAATCTATGAATCTCTTTTCAGCATTATGGTTTGTGCCTCTTCGTAATACATTGTTTCTTTTGGAGAAGTTAAAATGTACAATGTATAAGTAATAGAAGTTCACAGAGATTTTTGCTAAATAGATCAGTTAACCAAACTGGGCATTCACAATTTGTTTTATAGGTAATCCTCATTTAACAACCACAGTTGAGCTGGATTTTGCATCATAAATCCATAAGTCATTGCGGTTGTTAAACAGATAATCTGGCCTGGCTTGATGTTACTACCATTTAATGTTGGTTGTAAAATGAATCAACCCAGTCATTAAGTAAAAGTAAGTGGTCGTTAAGCAAATCCAATCCACTGCTTGGAACCAGCCCTGGAGAGAAGACAACCACTATAAACATGTCTCCCTAATTCCATGGAGCCAGTTTAGAAGATTACCATGGTAGACAGTATTGAAAGCTGCTGAAAAAACAAGTAGCACAAGAATAGATGCACCATTTCCATCCTGATTTCACTACAGGTAAGCTACAAGCATGACCAAAACTGTTTTATTTTTCAGGATGAAACCTGACTGAAATGGGCCTAGATAATCCATCTCATCAACTGCAGAATTCTCAACAATCTTCCCTAGGAAAAGCAAAGCTAGAGACTGGACAATAGCTATCAAAAGCCCATATATTACATATTAATATTAAAGTAATCAAGTATTTCCCTCTTTAAACATCATCACACCAAGGAATATGCAGACTGTAATATTTTATTATACACCTGTTCTGAATGTAATATGAAGTGGTCATGTGCTTCTGCTTTAACACTGTTCTTAAGTACATCTCTGTGAGGGAGATGGGAGGTTTTAAAATTTGATAGATAAATAAATAAATATTGTTTCTCTTTGCTTCCTAAGAGATAAACATCTGCCATGATTTAAGATTAAACTCTCAACCTTCCAAATGGGAGGCAAGCAATCTTCACCACTTGGTCACCATATATGAGCTAATTCTCCTTTATTGTAAGGCTACATTAACAGAATCTTGCATCCTTTTTAACCACCCAATCAACTAGGGTGGTCCTTCCTAAGTTTTTTTTTCCTCTGGCCATTAAGTCCTCTCTTTTTTGTCTGATGGTTTCCTAGGCAGCATCTACTCCCCTTGTCATTCTCACATGCCATTACAAGGATGCATGGCTTGTTCTCCCTGCTTGTAATTTTTAGCACCTTCTACTCATCAATTGGAAAAATCAGATCTGAAAGAAAAGACATGTTGTGCATTCCGTCCACAAAAAAATGTCATTTGTGGGGACCCAGGATGAAAACCTTTCTACTCCGGCATTCTCTCTGTAGAATATAATTATACAGCCACTCAGAGTTGCTTCAACAATGAGACTGGCAGCATATAAATTTAATAAAACAATAACATTCCCCCTTGGTGTCAAATTGGTCCCAATCTTGCTGAACAGTGGTTTAGCCATCTGCCTGGGGATTTGGGAACAGGGATGTGACACCTATAAAACAGCTGTATTACTAGGAAAAATGAGTGTACTATCTCAGAGATTAATATTTTTAATGATTTGTGTTGTTACTTTTTGGTTATTTTGTTATATTGTTTTTGAGGTTTTTTTTTTTTTTTTTTAAAAACACAACAACTTTGGAGCTGACTCAGAATCCCGTATGTAAGATAGGCTGCTACATAAATTTACCAAACAAATACATACCATTTATGATTGTTGTGCCAATATAACAATAATGATAATGAAGTGATACATTATATCACTTCACTGTGATGTGATAAAGATGGTTCAAAGTATTCCTTGAGAAATGGCAAGTGGGGGAAGATCTCGTGTAAGGAAAATAGGCAAGAAATTTTACTTAATAAAAAAGGGGAAAGAGGAAAAAGTCCCAGCTCTAATGACTTTTAAATCTAAATATCTGAGCCACTTGTAATAAATAGAAATATGATGAGGTTTAAGAGCATGTTTTGAATACCGCTTGACCTGGAACAGAAACTGTAGTTGTGCAACCACAGCCAGTGATGACAAAATCAACCTTTATTTTCTCTAAGAAAACAGGTTCTAAAATAAATTGGACTGAATGCAGCTTGGTTAAATGTAAGTTCAGCTACTGAGAGGGGAAAAATCTATTGCAGTTGTATCTGGTTTCCATCACCCTCCTGATCATATTATGTCAGCAGTCAAGCAAAACAGAAAGAAATATTATTTTAAAGTAAAGGGATACATATTCTCCCTGCCCCCATACTAACACGCTCAGCTTGGATGACAGATGTACACTGTTAGAGAAGGAAATTAAAAATGAGGCTACACATTACTTTACATCTATTTCAAGTAGTTAGCCAAATTACAGAACAAAAGTTACCCTTTTATCAACATGGTTTCTTTTATTGTTTAAACAAAGCAGAACTTAGTGTTAGAATACGTGTCTCCCTGCATAGTGTACATTCTGATACTCCTCATTCAGCCAACTTTCTGTTATTTTTTTTCAAAGTTTCTGCCATGGATATTCCAATTGTCCATATGGGTATATTTACTCCCCCCCCCCATTTCCTTTTCTGGTAAAACTCATATAAATCAAGTTTTTTAACTGGAGCCATGCTACCATGCTGAAGGAGCCAACGCCTTCCAGGTTTGGCAGCTACTTGTTTTATTGTTGAAAGAACCAGATCTAATGGGGTTTTTTTTTAATTAAGAGTTTACAGAGCCCTAGTAATTTTCTCTTAGACTTGTTTCACTGGGTGCTCAGCAATGCAGTGAAGACGTGGATATGAATTTATTCAGTGTTTATTTCAGTGTTCCCAGAAGTCATATAACCAGGTCCAGAAAATTATTTACTCTGAATTGCTTGAAATGATGGTATTGGAGGTTTAATAGTAAAACTGGTTTAATGTGTTTTTGCCAGATAGTAAAATTATCCTTTTAATATGAAGAACATCAAATTAAGCTTTCATCGGTATGGAAAGGAGAATGTACTTTACAGAAAATGGAAAACATACAAATACTTTATTCGATGTGGAGCAAATAAACATTTGTTCCTAATTGTATTAAAAATATAAGGTATGTTAGGACACAGAAATGATTGTGCTTTTCTGACATGCTTAAATGATCAAGCAAACCATGGTTTGTTCAGTTTTTATCCCAGTTGTCATACATGAAATAATAAAACTATGAATTTGGGAAGAATTCACTGAGTTTGAACTCTAATTGCTAGATATGGAGGGATATTTCAAGGAATTCCATAAAACTCACTCAACAGGAGGAGGAAAATCAAATAATGTGACTATACCTATGAACTGGTCCTTAGTAGTTATAAAGTAGAGATGGGCAAACTGTTATTACCCTGACACCACCTGTAACATCTGTGGGAATAAATGAGGATCACATTTGATTGGCAATGATACAAAATTAAGAAGGCTGTTACACCCATAGAGCCAGAATTTTCTATTTTCCTGAGGCTTTTTTCCTGATAATGTGAGGGGTTCTTTTTCTTCCATAATGATACAATCCTTGGTTAACAGACACTTGTTTAACAACTCTTCAAAGATGCAATGGTGGTGAATGAAAGCTATCCCAGCAACCCCATGGTCACACGATCACAATCTGATGCTTGGCAACTGGCTCACACTTATAATGGTTGTAACACCCTAACTTCATGTGATCATTATTTGGAAACTTCCCTGCTGGTTTCCCACAGAAAAGTCAACAGGGAAGTTAGTGGGGAATGTTATCAATTGCCCAGGTAGGCTTCCCCCACATAAACATCCTCCCAAAATCCCTCTGTTTGCACCACACCTGCACACCCTCTCACACTCCCCAAGCCTTGCTGTGCTTGCACATGCCTTGCAAACCACTCACTCTCCCAACCAAGCCCTGCCACACTTGCCCTGTACCTTTCCAGCCATGTGTGCCTTTTCCCTGGCTCTTGTGCACCCTTGCCCACTTGTCAGCAGCCGCCTCAAGCCGAACCACACTGCACTTCCCCTGCCATTCTTGTGCCCACCCTCACCCAGTAGCAGCCAACCCAAATTTCATTGTACTCACTTGCCCCTCCCAAGCCACTCACACACCAAGCCTCCCAACTGAGTTTGGTTTTTGGAAGCCGGCAGGAAGTTGCGAAAGGGGCTCGCTTAGCAAGTTGCAATTTTGGTTAAACACAGCAATAGGGATTTGGAGGCATTTCTGTTGTTAAACAATGCAGTCATGTAACATTGCATTTTATTTAGCAATGGAATTTCCTGTTCCCATTGTAGTCATAATTTTCTTCCCCAAACCCTAAAAACCCTAAAACTGTTGACCTCACCCCATTCCTAAGAGGTCTTTAAGGGGCGTGCATAAGCGCACCAGCATGCCTACCGTCCCTGTCCTAATGTTCCCTTTTATTCGTATCCATTTCATGTATTCATAATCATGTATATACTTATATCTGTTATCTAATACATGCTTGATGAAATAAATGAATGAATGAATGAATGAATAAATAAATAAATAAAACACTTGAGGACTACTGTATTTTAGAGGTTACACTTCATTTTCATGTATTTCTTACATCAAGCTAGTTAAAAAAAATTCAAGTTACTAATTTATAGCATTTATGATGGAGCAGCTGACTGTCCATAAATGGCCAGGAACCTCACCATTCTGTGGTCACATCCAGTAGCATAACCTAGCTGTAATACAGCTCACTGGCAACTCAGCTGGTTTTGACTGATCTTCAAAAGCTAAACTTTTCAATATCATAGCTTTATAACAAGTTGGAATGGGGGGGGGGAAAAGGACAACGGCAACTACTTTTTTTAGTACTGCCAAGAAAGATACATAGGTATTCTCATTAAATTATCAGAAGCTAAGCTCAACTTGAAGATGATACATTAATCGAAAAACAAATCCATCACGTGGATAAAGTTTGCAGCCTCCTGTGCTACCATAATCACGTATTACAGCAGTTTTGTTGAAAACCAGCATGTACTTCCACTCTTTTGGCAAAACTGTGGCCGTAGCAAGCCGTTGGTTCACTTAATGACATCAGATTCATTTAATGGCTGTGGTTTTCGCTTAACGACTGCAGATTCACCCAACCACCAGGGTGATTCGGGCAACATCTGCTGCAAAAAGTTTGTAAAATGAGTAAATCAGTTATGATTATGATGGGTAGGCTCATTACAGTCGTAACAATAGGACTACTTGTAATCAATATCAGGACTGCTTCAAAATGCATTGATAGACACACAGCATCTTTCTATTTTTAGTTAAAGCAGCCCAATCTATCCTAGGCTTCAGCATAAGTCTTGGGGGGAAATGCTACTACTTTAAGGAATTAACTTGGGAAAATTAATGCAACTTTCAAACTGTGCCTCTTCTTTCAGGCTCATGCAGAAGTCCGAAATAAGATATAGGTGCTTTAATTAATAGCAGAAATGTGCTGCAGTCATGCAAGGCCCAGAATCCTTTCTCTAAACCATTTCTGAAGCATGCACAACCTGATTTAACATCCTTTCTTACAGAACTCTCTCAACATGCTGTATATTTTGTTTTACTTTGCATACATTTGTACAAGAAACTCATTCTGTTTTTACTTGCATTCAAAATGTGTGAGGTTATAATATAGTGCAGGTTCATATCAACATTGGTTTTAAGGGATTTTCATAAGTGTCTTAGGGAATTAAGCTGAAGACTGCTGAAAACAAACACGTGCCTCTCCTTCCTCACAGAGTGAGGAAAGTAAAAGGAATATGTTTTGTTTAAAACTACTTGTTCCTTTAATGTCAGGCTACTATTTTAATCCAGAAAATTTAGACTTCTTTTACAATGCAGTAATTTGGGTGCCAAAAGTAACAACGTTTTGTGCCAAAGTTAATAAGCAAAATGATTAAAAACCTTGATTACTGATCAGGAATCCAACAGTTGGTCTTAATTTTCAATTTGAGCAACCTTGGAATATACATATATACATATAGCACCTTTGGTTGAATGGACAGTATTACGATTTAAACCTACTACAACTCTAGTATCTCTGGAAACAATCACATCACTTACAAAACAAAGGGATGTCTAATAAAGATTCAACCCCTTTCCCCATACTAATTGACTGCCAGCTTTAAAAATTGGGAAATTAATTGCGATATGGAAAAATTGGAGGGAAGTAGGGATAGTAACTTGCACAATCAATAGATGAAGATGAATTCTTAACATGATATGTATTAGGAGACAAATGATAATATTTACCATTACAACATTAGTTAGTAATGTCGTTTGGAACAGCAGCATTTTCTAGCACCTGAGGTACTAGAACAATTACCGGTAGTTAAATTATTAAAACTAAAAAACTACTATTAGTCTTTATAAATATTTATTATCAATAAATCAATTTTATCTGGAGGTGTTAAGAAGTGAATGCAATACAGAATCAAAATTTCCTTTTATATTACCTAGACCAGTGATGGCTAACCTTTTTGCCGTTGCGTGCCAAAAGCGGGGGGAGCAGGGGGGTCGCACGCGTGCATGCCCACACCCATAATTCAATGCACCCCACCCCCCACATGCGCACACAACCCCCTGCGCTCCCCCCGCTTTTGGCACGTGATGGCCCGGTGGGCCCGGTAGGCCCATTTTTCGCCCTCCCCAGGCTCCAGAGGCTTTCCTGGAGGCTGGGGAGGGAAAAACGGCCTCCCCCACCCCCCAGAGGCCCTCCGGAGGCCAGAAATGCCCTCCCAGAGCCTCTGCGCGAGCCCTTTACTTACCTCAAAATGGGCCGCGTGGAGACTCCTGGGAGGGAAGGGGGGCATGGCCAGCCGAAAATCAGCTGGGCAGCGTGCCGGCAGATATGGTTCCGCGTGCCACCTGTGGCACACGTGCCATAGGTTCGCCATCACGTACCTAGACAATGGGAGAGTATTTTAACTTCTATAATGTCAATGGACCTAAAACCATGACTTAAAGAACCAAAAATATTTAGAATTTATTGGACTCTTACGTTTATGTAGAAAAAAAGACCATCAAAACAAGCATTTTGTTGGAGGTGTAATAAAATTAACGCTTATTTAAAACATATATTTTTACAATGTCTTACATTTACCAAGTTTCGGGATAAAGTATTGGATTCTATATCTATAATTGTGCGACAAAAGCTAGAAGTTTCAGATGAACCACATACCTAGTACTTGGCATTGGAAACTGGACACTGTAAATGAATGTTCTATGCCCTTTCTATTGGTAAAAGATGGGGATAGCAGCATTTGAAAAATAGAGGTATGGCTCTTTTCACTCAATGGATTGAAGACCTGATTGTACATGCCTCTATAATCAGATAATCTAGAGATGTAGACTTGATATGCGTAAATATAATGAAATATGGGATTCATTTATACAAAATATAGTAGGTTAGAAATATGAGTTATACAAATAGAAATATATAAGTACTTGAATAATTGCCTTAAATACGTAATATAGAATTATAATTATTTACAGTTAAAATTATATATTATACCTTTTTCCTTTTGTTACATTTTTTCACTTTTTAAAAAATAAAAACACAACATTTTTTTTCTTTGTCAATGCATTTTTTTCATCTTTGTGGGAGGGTGTTTTCACTTCTCTGTCATTATTTAAAAGCAATAATAGAACACATTAAAAAATCCTTGATTGCTGATTATGTGCCATTAATTTGTTATCAACTTTTTAGCAACCACATATAAAAAAATGTTTCATGATGATGTCTCATAAAACTGGTCTTTCAGGTCTTTCAACAATGTACCCATCACCTTAAAAGCATCATTTTTTCAAAAATTTAGATGGTACTCATTAATTAATGGTTAAAATGTTTACTTCCATCTACCATTGTGCAACAATAACAAGAACAAAAAACTTGAAGGCAGCAAAGCACACACAAATAACAAGAATAGAATAAGGCATTGGTGGGTATCAGAGCACAAAGAGCAACTAAGTCCAGTCTGGCAGACATAACTGGGAGTTTGCTCACTTTCTGGAAAAAAACAAGCAAACAGTGAACAATTTAAACCACTTGGAGAAACCCTGGGACTTAGTGCCCATTTTTTTCAATCTCCAGCTGGGATATTCCATGCTTTGGTTCTTAATTCTTGTCATGATGCTCCCAAACAAGGAGATGGAAGAGTTACATTTAATCCTGGGCCTAGCATGGGATTCTACCAGAATCATCTTCCACCTCAATTGTTTCTCAGTCCAGAGATATGGCTTTCCAGATTTTGAAAGTGTCAGCACCAATTTATTATATTTATGTCCTGTATTTTGAACAACTCGATGATGTACAGTGCTTTCTCCTATTTTTCTCACAATCAGTGCCTTGTGTTTGGGCTGAGAGGGAGAAACAGGCTCAAAGTCACTAGCGAGCTTCTAAGCTCAGGCTCCCCGTTTCTAGTGTAGCACCTTGGCCACAACACCAAACTGGGTTTCTGAATTAATGATCAATGGATCAACAGGTTGGCGGTACAGGATTGCATTTCAAGACATGATCATGAAGGAGCTACTTTGTTTATTGTTTGCCAAGAGTGTGAAAACATACTTGGTTGATCTAGTTTTGGTATGAAAAAGGCAAGGCAAGAGTAAGTGAAGATCAGAAGGGCAAATGACATGTTTTGTTAGATAAGAGATGAATAATTTTCTGGATTCTGCAAGTCGGCAGTGAAAAGGGTTATGTGCCAAAAGTGGGCATGGCCAAGCTAAAAATGGGACATTTTTGTAAAGTAGGCAGACTCACATAAGAACTCCAGACTTACCTCTTGAGAAATAATGCAGTATAAACTTCTATGTGAGGGAAGGAGAGAAAGCAAACCTACCAAGTACAGTTGAAGCAGCTATTTTAATACTTTCCTCTTTTCTTTTCCAAATAAACCAGGACATTTGTATTCTCACTCTGGATAAGGTGTACTTTCCCTTTCTGACTACATCTTGCTTGCATTCCACAAAACAGCTTTTGAGATTTACAGCAATGTTGATTTAGCCAACATTGAGAATATTTCCAACTGCAGAGGATTTCAGTGTCAGTTTTGCAAGCTCAAAATGTTCTTTCAGGTGACATCAGGGCCATGTCTGACAAAGACACTTATTTTTAAACAGTTACAGGAATAAAGCTTGGAGCATTCCTTGCGCCAAACTTCTGTCAGCTTTGCTCAGTATATTTAGATAGCATGTGTCTGCTAGGTTGTTTTGGACATACTGTCAACTGGCAATGTGTTTTATTAGATTTGTAAAGGGTGTGTGGATGTATGCATGCATATGGGTGAATAAATACAGAATGACTGCTAAATTAGAAACAATATTTGGGGCAATAAATTAAATATGGTTACTGTTCAGAGATTCCAACCAGAATAGGATGCATTGCTGTTTTAATTACATTGGACATTAGCAGATGTATTTATTTTTATTTATTTTATTTTATTATTTATTTATTTGTCAAACATGTACAAGATAGCAGGTATAGGTATAATCATAAACATAATCAAAGTGAATACAGATAGATGAAGACAATAGGACAGTAGGACAGGGACGGTAGGCACGCTGTCTTGCACGCCCCTTACAGACCTCTTAGGAATGGGGTGAGGTCGACAGTAGATGGTCTAAGGTTAAAGTTTTTTGGGTTTGGGGAAGAGTTTTGAGTTTTCTTTAAAGAAGAAATTGCATGAGACAACAGGTAATGTTCCTCCTCCCCTTTTAAAACTGAAATGCTACTTCAGGAGCTGTGGGTGCTTTGGCACAAAGCGAGTTGCATCTAAGGAAGGAGCTTATCGTCTACTAGCTCTTGCAGATTGAAGACCATCATGAAGAAGGTGGGAAGAAAGGCAGAAAATGGCAGTTTGCAAAAAGAGAGATCAACCTTCAGTCAGCTTGGAATGGTTTCTGAGAAGCAAGAAAAAAATCCATGGCTGTGAAATGAAAAGTGAAGAAAAAAATTGGACTGGTAAGGTATAAGCAATCCAGAAAGAGCAATGTTAGTTCATTGAATTAAAAGATGATTGTACTTTGGACATTTGGTGAGGAGTCATAGTAAATTAGATGTCTCTGAGGGAGCCGAGGTGGCGCAGTGGTTAGAGTGCAGCACTGCAGGCTACTTCAGCTGACTGCTAGCTGCAGTTCGGCGGTTCAAATCTCACCGGCTCAAGGTTGACTCAGCCTTCCATCCTTCTGAGGTTGGTAAAATGAGGACCCAGATTGTTGGGGGCAATATGCTAACTCTGTAAACCGCTTAGAGAGGGCTGTAAAGCACTATAAAGCAGTATATAAGTCTAAGTGCTATTGCTATTGCTATTGTTGGGATGAGATTGATGGCCAATTGGCATTTTCTGGCCAACCAAATCTCTCTGGATAAAGGAGAGATTGTGAGATCCCCACTTGCATTGCAGACAGCTGCTCCTTGTGAGTAAATTGTAGGAGCTGAACTTTCTGTAGCCAATTTGTGAATTGAATGGCTGGGGGTCAAGGGATATCCACCAAACTCAGTATAACATAGCCTTGAGGACACACCGTGCTGCTGAGCCTCATTTTTTAATAACTTTTGGAAATAGCTTATTAATTGCTTTTCAACTATAAAGAACATCTTGATTAACAAGATTTATAAGATGAACATGGTAAGCTTCCTCTAATCCTTAACAAAAAAAAAAAAGGTAAGTTGAACTACATAATTTTTTAAAATAAGCAACAAAAGGGTGATCAGACAGTTCCCCCAACACCCGAAATGGTAAAGAAAATAAAGAAGAGAAGCAAAAGTATGATCAGCATTGATTTTGGAAAATTATAAATGGACTAGAGGTCCAAATGGATTTGAAATAAGATTTTGATTTTGAAATTTATCATGGGAAGAATTCCCATGGAAAAATTCTGTTGTTTTGAATTCTTGGAAGGAAGCACCATAGCAAGGGAATTTGAACACTGGACACTAGAGGGAACCTAAAGGACTAAAGATTATAATTAAAGCACAAGAACACTTAAATTTGATTAAGACAGAATGGAAGCAAATACTTTAACACTGGACATATTAGACAGTATTTGTGAGCAATGGATCAGAAATTAATTTTAAAAGTGTCTGCCATTAAAGATAGATGGCTTTTAAGATGTTAGGGGAAGAGATAGTTTTGCTGGATAGGAGTGGAACTGATTTGAAAGTGGATTTAAAATAACAAGATGCAAGAGTGATATGGGAAAAAAATGGCCTCTCCATTTTGGCTTTCTTTTTTGTAAAACAAATGATGATATAGTGTAATATGTCATGTGTTGTTGTTCATCTGAGATTGTATTTACCTACTTTTAATAACTGCTAAGGACAGGATGATTTTTACGATGTCCTGATACTTAAAACCATAGAATTCAAAGAGGGGGCACTTTCTTTTTCACATGACAGTATGATCTCATAACAAATTTGCAAGATAGTTCAGGACATTTATTTATTTTTGTATTCCACCTTTATTATTTTTACAAATAACCCAAGGCTGCGAACATATCCCAACACAACTTCTTCCTCTTAATGACCCTACAACCAATAATCTGCAAGGGAAGAGAATGGTCCAAGGTTACCCAACTGGCTCTCATGGCTAAGGCGAGACTACAGTCATGGTCTTCCACTTTCCAGTCTGATACCTTAACCACTGGAACAAACTACTTCTATCTCAGATATCACTGGAAAAATATAATTAAATGCATTTCTAAGTATTAAACCAAATCCTTCCATTCCTACACTTCTTTCTCATGACTGCACATTTAACTCGGCAGCCCTTTTTTACTGTTCCACTTCAGTGGTACAAAAAAATAACTTAAAATTGTATGATTCCTTTAGATGAGCTCTAAGCAGAATTAAGCACGCCTATTTCTAATACAATTCCTCAAAGGTTTATATTTCATTGTATTTGGCCAATGCAATATATAATACAAGGGCCCTATTAAAAGAAAAAAGATAAAGCATTTGCATTAAAGGCTGCCCAAATTTCATTTTGAGTTTGGAGTAGAAATATTTTGCCTGGGTTCTGTCAAATTCCATCAGTTTTAATAACATAAGAAAATGCAGTGTCTTTGGAAATATGATTATGTTTCCCAAGCTTTGTTAAATGTTTTACTTGTGAATAATATGTATCTTTGCCAGGCTAACTCAACTTGAAGTCAAGAACCAAAAATATGAAGCATAGGTACCACTTTGGTTGGAAGGTAACAGCCTTCCGTGTCATTTGGCAAATAGCCATATTGGCCACATGACCACAGAAATTGTCTTTAGACAACACTGGCTCCCTTGGTCAAGAAACCGAGATGAGCACCGTGCCCTCAAGTCGGACACAACAGGGAAAACTTTACGTGTGTGTGTGTGTGTGTGTGTGTAGGAGTTATAGCAAATGTACAAAAATTAAAAAGTGCCCAAGATTAAGTGATTTCTAAAAATATTGGTGTATACAAAATTCAGATTTCAAAACACCACCAAGTATCTCTTAAGAACCACACCATAAATGGGACAGAACTTGGCCACACATCTAGCAGCAGAATACAATAATTCTCATCTGATCTCTTGCAATGGTTGATTAACAAAGGACATTGTTAAATCAGTCTGCCATTAAGTGGCAACCTGCCACGAAGGACATGCATCTTAAATGGGAAATGGAGTAATATACGTGTGACCTGAATTTCCAAGCTGGTTAACAATAAAGGTAATCTCAAATTGGGGGTATTACTGTACCTATTCAAAGAAAATAGGTAGAAAGCCATTATACCTGGCTGATGTAAAGGCATATTTTATTGTAGCGCAGCACATAAAAATACTGTACTCCATCTAGGCAAGGTGTCAGGCCTGGAAGCCATCTTCGGCATTGGATCTTCAGGCCTGCCACATTTAGTGCTGTGGGAAACTGGGAGGGGGGATTGTATGGAGCTGGGGAGATATATATCAAATTAACATTCCTTTCTCCAAGAGTCAAGGCTGCCCTGCACCTGGAGTGGCGTGACTGGGAAACATCTCTAGTTGGAACGGGGCATTGATTGGATCATGTGATGGACATGGGGGTGCTGGGGCAGGGACTTGGACTTTCTTTTGGGTGGGGAAAACCTGGAAGCTTTCAGATTCAGGTTTTCCCAGATGTGCCAATATGACATCTCTAATAAAATGGAACTTTGAGGAATGCTTAGCCTCGGAGTCTTCTTTTGCTGGGTGTGTTACTTGGAACCCTGACAATAAGAAGCCTTTGCAGGTGACCCATTTTTACAGAACACAACCAAAACCAATTAGTATTCCTAGAAACTGAAGGAAAAAGCACTTATTCACAGTGGGAATTCGGCACTGCTTGTTCCTAACTAGATTCTTAATTTTGGACCCATCTTCAAATATGAATTATAGGAAAGCAATACATTATTTAGAAAATTAGTCTCAACTTTTAATTATAAAATCACAGATTGAAGTTTATAATGAGAGTAGCATTGACTCGTGTGGGTGTCAATTAATACATTTCTTTTCCTTCCCAGAGAACTGTGGCTGAAATTTAGGTATTTATTCTTTAATCTTTTATAATTATTTTATTAGGGGAGTAACTAATAGAAATTTGATTTTACTTTTATAGTTTTATTAAGTGGAACGACTTGAAAACCAGGAAAATAAGATGTTGTGTTTTAAGAATCAAAATTTTCTTGAGTAAACTTGTATCAATAATTTATTGTTTTCTGGTGAAAGAGTTGTATGTCAGGCACATTATCAGTTTAAGTGAAATTGATGACAACTTCAAGTATTGCTCTGAATCCAGCAGTATAAAAAGTTTAACATTGTTTTACAATGACAAAACAGCAAAAATACAATACAGGTATTTGTATTTAGCATATAAAAAAACAATTATCAAGAACCATGCAATACAATTTGCTGAGGCTTATAAAACGGTCAATTTCATAGTTAGCAGAATTGACTTTATTGTCTCTGTCATTTATTCAAACCTCTGGATGCTATAAGTATATGATCCAAAGCACCAAACTGTCCAGATGTGCATGCATAGAGGATTCCACAGTGCTTAAAAAAACCCCACCCACAACTCTCACTTATGAGAAGCTCCACAGACACCTGTGCTCTTGGACTAAGGCAATTACTTTCTCATTAAAATAAACATCAAAACCACCAACAAACTTGGGCCACTCCATCCAAGCTACCGAGATGTTAATTTCCCCCCCAAAATAGAGAACAAAGGAAACTCTTTGTACAGATTAATAATTTTCACTATCACTAGTATGAACACACGTGTTGATATAGTTTATGTGTCTAGAATTATGTGTCTAGAGATTCATTCCCTGGGCTATGACAATATTTTATAGTAATAGGCCAAATACTTACTCTCAGCAAAAAAAAAATATTTTAAGAATAGCCTTTCATGCTATATCCAAAGAGAAAAATATATTTCTAAAGAACCACTTTGGATTATCTTATATACAAAATTGTAGACATTGGCAGATACCAGGCACTTCAGCACTCTGGATATTGTTGTATCCACTGCTAATCAAAGACACTTAGGACAGAATAGTTACACAATGATGTAATCAAGTAAATTAAAATGGAACATTTAAGCTGAAATAAGATAAGTAGTCCTCAACTTACAAATGTTTAATGACAGCTTGAAGTTACAACAGCCTTGGAAGAAGCGATTTACAATTTATTTATTTTATTTATATCCCACCTTTGTTATTTTTAAATAATTGAAGGCGGCAAATGTATGTACTACTCCTTCCTTTTCTTATTTTTCCAAAAACCACCCTGTGAGGTGACTTGGTGTGAGAGAGAGTGATTGACCAACAGTCATTCAGTTTGCTTTGTCTTCGAAGTTGCAACTGTCACATCCGCCATAGTTATGTGATTGAAATTTGGCCCCTTGGCCACTGGCTTGCATTTACAACAGCTGCAGTCTCTTCTGGTCACATGATTCTGTTTTGGGATCTTCGCAGGCTTCCAATTAAGCAATATCGATTGGAGAAGCCAGATTTGCCTAATAACTGCAGGATTCACTTAATAACCACATGATTTCCTTAACAATCGAGGTAACAGTGGCGATATAATCGTATCCAGTTATGTGACGCCTTTCTTAAAAACTGCATCGCTAAGGGACCAAAATTCTGGTCCAAATTTTGGTCTTAAGTCAAGGACTACCTTTAATCTTGATCAGTATTTTCATGCAAATGAAATGGTACTGAAAACAACCATATTTAACTCACCAAATACGAGAAAGCCTGAGACACTGAAGAGTACATTGCATATGTTCAGTGCCAAGTTACAGATGTGTCAAACTACTGTATATTTCCAAGACTACATTGTAATTGTTGGCACTTCCTGTGTGTAATATAATTTGAAAACATAAATGCAACCGCCTATTTATACTACTTTGGCAAAGGCCTGGTGAGTTTTCTCTACCTAAACTAAAATATTTACATGGAATGTTGAATTGTTAAGTCAGTGTTCAAACCACAAAGACCAATGGATTTGTTTAATAAATTGCATCAAGAAATATTTTAAAAATCTATTTAGATCTTTTGTCATAAATATGTATATATATCTGTACATTCCTAAATTCCTTTTCCTTTATATAAGACACTAACGCTTTATATGTTAGCATAAAATAACTGAGCTTCCTCTTTGCATGCTAAGGCTATGATGCATAATCATCACATGCTCTTGGTAAGACAGATTCACTAACACATAACATATATTTCTCTTCATCCAATAACTCATTTGGTGTCAACAGAAAATTTTAAAGTTTCTTTCTTCGTTTGAGAGAATTCAGCTTTAAGTATTAATTACTCATGACATGTGTAAAATGGGAATGATTTACAGGTTTTTCACACTGAAACACGGTTGGTTCTTCTCAAAGGCAGTTTTAGAAAGATATGTATTTAAATTAATAAAGTATTTATATAAATATATGTATACAACCGATTCAATTACAAAGGCTACGATCCTCCACCACATTATTTTATTCTTATGTAAGAATTATTCAAACAATTTCAAGTTTGATTGAAAATGAAAATCCCGTTGTCTTAAATCCAACAAGACAATATACAAATACTTAAGATGTAAAATATGACATATTTCTTATTGAAAGAAATTTCAATAGTTAATTTTTCCATCAAAGTAACTTAAATTTACCCAATGTCAAGATGAATATAAAGGAGCAATTTGCATTTTACGTTATAGATCAGTACTAAACAGACACTTATATTCTTAAAAAATAAATGCTCCAGTTATAATATATTCTCAAGTGCTAACCAAAATCAGATATAGTACTAACAGAGATCTTGAATGTTAAGATCTTCTATTAAATCTTAGCTTAAAGGAAATGTCATGGAGAGTGCAAATTATTTATGAAAGATGGTATTATAGTAGTTGGGAATGCTTTTTAAAAAAACAACAAAACAATAAAAAAACAATTAAATAAAAATAAGGCTTCACTTTGTTCTGCTGCCTAGAAAACTATATTATCAATCCATTAAAAATAAGATCAACTGTCTCCTGCAATGTTCATCTAACATGTCATAACTAGAAAAAGACCCCAGCAACAATATGTCCACTTAGACCCAGCTAATGACTACGAAGACGTTTGTGCAGCATTAGGAATGCACCCAACTGACTGGGACCCAAAATGTTTCTCTCTCCAGTTTGTCAAAAATGGTTTTCAATTCATTGTATGCTGTGGTAAGATCATCATTCACTACAACTTTGTCAAAAAGATGGGTGTATTGACTTTCCATGATCTGGGCAGATTTAATCATTTCTTGAAAATCTTCTTCCTAAATAAAGAGAAGCAATTAGTCAAATATAAAAGCAAATCAAATTTCAGTACTATTAGATTTACAGGAAATTATAATTCATATCTTGGGATATAAATCTCTACACAGGTAGTTCTCGACTTATGACCACAATTGAGCCCAAAAGTTCTGTTGCTAAGTGAGACATTTAAGTGAGTTTTGCCCCATTTTACGACCTTTCTTGCCACAGTTGTTAAGTGAATCACTGCGATTGTTGAATTAATTACATAGTTTTTAAGTGAATCAGGCTTCTCCATTGACTTTGCTTGTCAGAGGGTCACAAAAGGGACTCTGCAACCGTCATAAATATGAATCAGATGCCAAGTGTCTGAATTTTGACCACGTGACTATGGGGATGCTGCAATGGTTGTTAAGTGTGAAAAACGGTCATGTCACTTTTTTCAGTGCCATTGTAACTTTGAACATTCACTAAATGAACTGTTGTAAGTCGAGGAATACCTGTATAAGGCAATGTCCCATATACTGCTCCTACTGTCAATAGCCCAGTATTTAGATTTCAGTAGCCAGAGATGGCGAATCAATGGCCCTTCTCACTGTATCTTTCAGTACTATTTGATGTTAAGATGGAAATGTAACATTATTTAATAGTTCATTAAAATTATAATTAATAAACAATTGTGATAATTATTGTAATTATCACAAAATGTTATCTCAAATTCAAATTATTTTGAAACTTTATTCTTCCAAACAATCCCCATTCTCATACATACTTCCAACTTCCAAACAATCCCCATTCTCATAGATAACAGACATCAATAGATAATTATAAAATGTCTCTGTGTTAGAAACAGAACTAGAAAAATGTATTTAAATTGTTTATATGAATGATGCCTTCAGATGAATATTACCTAAAATTAGGTCTGCTGTAAGGAAGAGATTCAGTAAGACACTATATTTATTTTTGGAATTTTGAAACAAATCCAAAGAATCCTTCCTTTTAGATTCCTAGGTCTCTTTTTACAGCTCATTCAATATGATTATGTCAGCGATTTTTGAAAAACTGAATGTAACCATATAAAATTAAGACAGAAATCTTAAAAAAAACACATACTTAATTTGGAGGAAAAAAAATCAGTTTTACAAGTAAATTTGTATTGGGCAATCATGGCTGAAATGGACTAAAATTGTCCAAGTTCTGTATTTTTAAATAACCAAATCTTAAAGGTACAAAAATCAAGATTTATTTTCATATTTCTAGGAAAGCAAAACTTACTCACTTGAAAAGGCTTGGCAGCACCTTTTTCATCCTTGCTTGAAATTATTTTGGCATTTTTTCGTGTCTCTCTTAAACGCTCAATTGATGGAGGCTTTATAAATATCACAAATGGTTTGAATTCCAAAGTCCTTAGATGCTTCACTGTCTGGAGAGATGAAAATATTAAGGTGAACATGTTTATTTTAAAATTTATTTACTCAGAAACAAGACAAGTCCTCTCTAGTTTCTATGTGGCATTCCTCTCTGATAATAGATATTGTTATTAAATATAAATTATGTAGCATTTTAATTGTTCAGCATAACACATGTTTCATTCAAATGATTCTTTGCAGAAATGCTAGTCATTTTTAGTCCTGTATTGTAGTATCTTTAACATGGAAATGTGAATAAGGGATGATGTAAATTCTGAACAAGATTTTAGGCTAAACAGAGTGTATTTTAATATTCAGTTCCACACTTTCATTTTGCTAACAGTTCTAGTACAGTTGCTAGGAAGTTAATAATTCTCTTTCACTAGTAATTTCCCCCTTGAATTGTTAATAGAGAGTGCAGAACATATTAGCTTAACGGTAGGAAAATTAAATACTTTATTGTTTACTTACATGAGGCTGTACATCTAACAAACAAACTTTATTTTTTGCCAGAACAGCTCTAACTGAGTCAATGCTGGTACCATAGTAATTATTTTTATATTCCCCATATTCAATAAATCTGAAATAAAAAATAATATTTTATATTTCTGTTACAAATCTTATTTCCACATATCTTTTTTTTTAAAGGTAATCTGATAACTTTATCTATTGACAAAGATGACCTAAGGAATCAAGTGCCAAGTAACATTTTTTTAAAGAAATCCAGATGTTTAAAAATTGAATGAAAAATCATAATTATTACAAAATACCTTATTTCAAATTCAAATGATTTCAAAACTTGATTTGTCCAGCTTCCAAACCTTGAAAAATGCTAGAATAATTAGTGTAAATCTTTACAGTATATTTATGTTGAATACAAAACAAGTATGATTAATTCTTTTCTATTTTTAAAATACCCTTCAAATACAGAGACTGAAAATTCTGATAGATTCATCTTGTGTTTGTCTTTGGACAAAACTTAATTTCAAATGATGGCACGTAATGTGTATTTTGCTCAGTGTTCAAGTTGCCCACTGAGGTGCAATACATATGGTTTGTGCTAGAAATTGAAATTAAACTACGCTTTTGGCATCCAAGAATTCTCATCAAATTAGCTCTGGCATTTGGCAGAACACTGAGATGAAGGAACATTCTCACATTAGCAATGCAAAATGGCACACACACACACACACAAAAAAGACATGAATTTCGTGCTTCCCACATACTTGTTATTCTGTATATCTGTCTCGAACAAGTGCTTGGAAATAAAAGTGTATTCAACACCATCACTTTCTTGGCTTCTTCGAGGTCTTGTTGTGTCTGGTTTTATTGAAAGAGCATTAAAAACCACTTTGAAAATAAATGAAAACAAACAGTTCTATTCTACTGGTTTTAATTACCAACAAACTGTTGAAATTCAAGTAGATGGAATTCAACTCTCAGAAACTAGTGTGAAAATTTAAAGACAAGAAATCTATCCTCTCCTCTCAAATATTAATCTGGCACGGGTTTTGGTTGGTACATATCTTCTTCTTGCTGTCATGCACCTTCTATATCAAAGCAATAATCCCATTATGTTTGACTACTCAGTCTACTGTAACTCTGATGTCAAATCCCCTTTCTAGTGATTTCCATAGTTGGTAGAAGACTGGCAAAACAAGAAGACACATGACAAGGACCATGTTTAAAAAAGCCCTTTACCATTTCCACAATGCAATATTAGAGAAATAGAGCCAATTTATTTACATTCCTCATGAAGTGGAAGACTCTTTAAAAAAACTTAATTCAGATATCCTTACTCTATTCAACCCCAAGCAGATTATATTTATGCTAATTAAAAGGAAGCTGAATCATACATTAGGAATTTATAGAGCAGACTTTTTCACTTACGTGGAACTGTTACACCATAATGGTGAGTGTCACTGATTAACAATTTCCGTTTTAGTTCATTCAGTCCTACACCAACAGGACCTGAAAGTTTAAATGTGTTCCAGTTAATTGTTCTGATTATTAATATTATAACATAGTACAGTAGCTGTGTTTAGAAATCCAAAATGTTACTCAAAAGTTTTTTATTGGAAGAACTCCAGTGTCTTCAGTATTCACTGGGCAGATAGGATTTCCAAAGTCTATGGGTTTCCCAAATTTTGGCTTTTCACTATCTCTGAAATCAATAGGCTGTCATTTATTCTGCCAAAGATACACAACCTTGAATGGTCAATTGGCTAATGTTAAAAAAGAATGCTGATGGAATATGAAGATTAAGCTGGTACTAATCTCAAAATTCATGATGTTATATCCTTCCTTTTTTCTCAGTATATTTAATATGTACCATACTTTGACTTAAAATAGCAATGTGTGATTACATCTGAAGCTGTTTCAGAAATCTTTGGTTTTCCTCAATAAAAGTTGTGTGCTATCCAGGAATGCATTTTGTTCATCTACTTTTGGGCTTAGATGAAAATGTTCAGAAAGAAATATACTTTCAAACAAAACTCCAAATTATGCAAGAGTATAAAAATATACTTTCAAATGAAACTCCAAATTATGCAAGAGTTAATTATAATTTAGGCAAGATCAACACATGAAACACATTATTGAGGAATACTGACAAGTTAAAATGTATTATAAAAGTCTAATGATGATGATACATTTCAGCTACAGCTAGCTGAAGAATCCTATGGATTCCAGTAAGTTATTCAATGTGCCCTCAAGCACACTTTGTTCCAAATAGAGAAGGGGAAAATATCATAGCAGGAGTTGACATACAGTGGGGCAAAAAAGTATTTAGTCAGCCACCAATTGTGCAAGTTCTCCCACTTAAAAAGATGAGAGAGGCCTGTAATTGACATCATAGGTAGACCTCAACTATGAGAGACTAAATGAGAAAACAAATCCAGACAATCACATTGCCTGATTTGGAAATAATTTATTTGCAAATTATGGTGGAAAATAAGTATTTGGTCAATATCAAAAGTTCATCTCAATACTTTGTTATATATCCTTTGTTGGCAATGACAGAGGTCAAACGTTTTCTGTAAGTCTTCACAAGGTTGGCACACACTGTTGCTGGTATGTTGGCCCATTCCTCCATGCAGATCTCCTCTAGAGCAGTGATGTTTTGGGGCTGTCGCTGGGCAACACGGACTTTCAACTCCCTCCAAAGGTTTTCTCTGGGGTTGAGAACTTAAATACTTTTTTGCCCCATTGTATAAGGTACGATTAGTATTTCATGGTTTTCCCTCTCTCCAACTTTTCTTTAGCTCCTGCTATGATATTTTCCCCTTCTCTATTTGGAACAAAGTTCCAGTGGTATAAAGCAGGGTTTCTCAACCGTGGCAACTTGAAGATGGGTAGATTTCAACTCCCAGAATTCCCCAGCCAGCCACAGGTATAAAGGAAAAGGGGCAACTCCCACTTTTTTCTCCATTGTCACCTGCCCTCTATTTGTACCTGGATTCTAGGGAGATGCTGCCCTCCTCCTTAATGACCAAAGATTAGGCAAAAAGGACAAGCAGAAGATACCTCATACAATTAAACTAATCAGCCAAGAATTAATGACAATGAATTCTTACTTTACTTGTGGTTTGTTATAGGGCACTTTGCTAATATCAGGAAATGCACACCCCTTGACAATAAGAAAATTTAAAAAACTGATGAGACCTATTATCCTTTCAAAATGGCTTATAAAACATATAAATAAAGACAAATATTCTTAAATTTATCTTAAATTCTTAAATTTTTAAGAAATTTTAAATTTTCTTCCCAAAAAGTCAAATTGCTATGTGTTTATTGTATGTGCTTCTGCGAAATGGCGCCACATACTATTACTTTTCTATCTGATAGCAAATAACTAAATGAAATTGATTATCTATTTTTCAGGTCATTCAGTAGTTACTGCTATATTTAAAGAATGAAATATAAATATATTTAGATAAGAAAAAAAATCAACTATACATGTGCTGCTGAAGTTCTCCACAGAAATGCATATATTTTGATTTCCACATATCCAGTTTTGCTGAGAAAGTTTTAGGACAATCAGTGCATATTTGATAATTGTGTTAAGTGTTTTGCTGACTGTCAGAAATCACTCAGGCAGATAACAAGTGATTTTATTTGGGGGTTGGGCAAATATCTCAAATAGAATTCAATAAACATTTTAGCTTGAATCCCAACTTTTTATTATATAAGCAGAAAGATTGTTGTATCTATGGAAGAGATCCCTCTGCTCATGAGAGAATTCCTTCTTTCGGCGCCACTTGCTTTTTGCTTAAGGATCTGGCATTTTATTTCTAAAATTGATTCACTGGGAATAAGTAGCTTGCATGGTATGTGCACAAGCTATCAAAAACAAAAAACAAAAACCTAAACCTGCAAACAACTAAACAATTGGAATATGGGTGTGTGTGCAGACTCAACTAAAAGGAAGGAAGTTCTATTTGGAACATCATGAGAAATGACCTAATGATAATAGCTGAGGCAATTCTATTTCATTAGTCGCAGTACTACTCCAGAATGGGACAACTCATTGCAGCCAACTTGCCACAGCCATCTCGCGGCAGCCAACTTGCCAAGGGACAACTCGCTGTGGTCAATTCGCTGTGGGACAATTCCACACAGGATAACTCAATGCGATAAATATTACCTGCCACTGTTTCTTTGATATTACTTTCATTTTTGTGGAACTGGACGTTTTGTGGCAGATAACATTTATCATGTTGAGTTTGTCCTGTGACAAATTGGCTGGGGCGAGTTGTCCCATGGCAAGTTGGCCACGGTGAAATGGCCATGATGAGTTGGCTGCAGCAAGAGGTCCTAGACCCGTACTACTCCATATATCAGGATGTTATCTTCCTGATATAATAACTAAAGCCTATGTCAGGGTCATCAGCCAAAGCAACTAAGCAAGCAAGCAAACAAACAAAAAACAACCAGCCTGGCATGGAATGGGATAAAAGTATTTGTGGTGTTTCAACTTTGCACTATTCTGAGGATGACACAAATATTTTAAGTGCAAAAGAGGCTGTTTCAACTATTTTAAAACTCTCAAACATCCCTATGTTTCAGAGTTTCAAGCCAAAAATACTTCTGAAACAGTCTAGTTCATACGCAGCAACAGGGCATTTCAAATTCAAACCATCTACATTCCACACACCACTACTTTAAAAGCTGAATTATGTATTGGAAGAATGATAAAACAGAAAGAAGAATGTACCTTTTTTCATCCCACTCCACCTCAATAGATTGAAATACACCTCTAAAAGGAAATAAAAACAGAGAAGAAGACATGGAGGGCCTTTCTCCACTGCTATTACTATCCCCATAGTAATGAAGAATAAGGGGGGGGGGTTGCAATCCAGCAAAACAGAAGGCTGCACTAGCGAGATTTTCAAGAACCAAGACAAAATAGTATACAGATAATCCTCAACTTACAGCCACAATTGAGCCCAAAATTTCTGCTGCTAAGCAAGATAATTGTTAAGTGAGTTTTGCTCCATTTTACAACCTTTCTTGAGATATTTGTTAAGTGAACCACTGCAGTTGTTAAGTAAGTAACATGGTTGTTAAGGGAAGCTGGCTTCCCCATTGACTTTGCTTGTCAGAAGGTCACAAAAGGGGAATACATGACTCTGTAGCATCATTAATATGAACCAGTTGCCAAGCATCCAAATTTTGGTCACGTGACCATGGGGATGTTGCAGTGGTTATGTGAAAAATGATTGTAAGTCACTTTTTTCGATGCTGTTGTAACTCCGAACAGAAAGTGGACAAAAAAGCAAGCACATGGTTTCTGCAGACCAACAGTGAAATTAGTAAGGCTACTCAGGTTTATTTTAAAAATGACAATGTTCTTATTAAATAAACAGGGCCAAATAAAGTTGAAATCATGTTTTAAAAAGGTTATGCTCGGTGAGGATATAAATTTAATTAAAAACAAGTAGATAATATTTTTAAACAGATTCCAACAAAACTTTTAATCCATTTTTGCCTCAACCATCTATATGAAAAAAATAATTATCTGACCTTCTGTTCCTTGACAATAATATTAAACTTATTTCACATGCCATATTGGATGCTACTCACATAAAGCTTTTAAAAATCTGATAATTTGTACTATGCTTCAATTAATATTGCCAGTTTTTCCACATTTTACCTAAGACACTTTTATGATTTTGGCCAGACTTATGCCGTTTCTAATACCAAGAGAAAAAAAAACATCAAAATGACTGAGGACTGCAATAAATTTGTGAACTGCTTTTGTTACTGTAAAAGCACACTTTCTTCACTTGATTTATTATTTCCAAAATAAAATAAAATTTCTAGATATTTCTTAGAGTTAGCATATGTGATTTGTTATAAAATCTACTTATCACCCTTTTCACGGGGTTCTGTTGATATAGGTGTAAAAGCAACTCAACCATATTATTACTTACTGTGTAGAACCCACAATTTCTTGCTCACAGTAGTAGGTGCCTGAATTTGTGCATTAGAAAATGGGAAAGCTGTTTTTAAAACTGATTTTAAGTGTCCCCTTGGAAATAAGCTTTATAAAAACAGCAGCACTACAGTTTGTAATAGTCCCTGATAGAGGGTCATGTTCTTCTGGTTTGCAATTTTTAAATGGAAAAATTCTATCAATGAAGCACTGGCCCTCAAAAATGTAACGCAACGAATACTAGAAGAGTTGAAAATATTGGATTTTGAATTAAATTAAGAAAATATCTTAAAAGAACTGTGAAAGAACTTAGTGTGAAAACACTAAGAGCTTCTAAACTATGCTTCACTTTGTAACTGATTAAATTCAAGAATCTATGTTCTGGAACACATAGCTCAGTCAATTCCAATGGCTGATTTTGAACCATTTAGTTAATGGTTTTAATTATAAGGAGAATATAGCAATAGCAAGCACAATAGGACACAGCCTCTACCTTAACAGGCAACTAACAGTCCCCACTTATGACAGAGCAATTTGGGTAATTTTAAAATACAGTAAAGATTGACCGGGTATCTAGATCTAGATCAAACTCGATCACGTCACGTGACATATTGTGACGTATCGTGACATTTTTACCTTTGCAGAGCTGGGCTGGGTGTGACCTACGCATGACGCATCTGGCTTGCGGGCCGCCAGTTTGACACCCCTGATCTAGAGGAACTTCAGATTCATATATTGATATAACATCGTATAAGAATTTGGTGTGTTGTTTATTATAAAGTACCATTCCTGAGCTTCAGAATTTATGCAAGAATAGAGAGTATTATTAGTGGCACATAATAAAGTCCTAGCAGTTTACTTTTGAGTCACAGAAATGATATGAACATGACATCCTAAAGCTCTAAGGAAAGAGTAACCGATGAAAGTTATAAAAGCTACTACAAAAGCTATTCTATGCCACTTTTATTTTAGGTTTTTTTTTGGGGGGGGGAGTTTGGAATCCTACATAACATGGCCGATTGGCCCATTTAGTGAACAGTAACAAATTAATAGAAGCAATTCCATATTGCAGCTTAAGTTACTAGATGTTCCTGAAACCATCTTGAAATTCCAGTCTGGATTGCAGTGGGTTGGTGGTCAGACTATGGTCACCACTGACTGCCCTGTGCGATCATGCAATGGCTTTTTGCCCTTCCCATCTATAGAGAAAAGGCAAGTCTGTCTTGACAGGTCCATGTTTGAATGGGTCTTCCAGTGTCTGCCTTCTCCTTTTAGGGAATATTTCCAGTTCACTAAATGACATGCTTTTTCTTTGCTTTCCCAAAGGTTTGCATCCACAGACTCTTCATACCCCTTCCCACATTTTCTTCACACTATCACTTCCTCCATCGATCCATCTATTTTATATCTTGGTCTATCTCATTTTTACATGACTCTAGCCAGCTTACAATAAAACAAATGCAAGTCATTAATATATCATTGTTGTCCCATACAACAATATTCCAGGCAATTCTTTGCTTCTATGTTCTACTGTGGGACTAGATAAATGTCTAGGAAGGAAGAACTGATGTTTCAGCATTATGGAAGCAAGTTTAATGAAGCTTTGTAGTTTTATTCCAAAATGACAATGCAAGCTTTACAGTCTGCAAAAACAAGGGGGAAATTATTTACCTAGCAGAGTCAGAAATTGAAAGAAATTCGCCCACTGTGAAATAGGAGATGTAAGGAGAGGAAGTGAAAAACCATAGAAGCTTCATTTTAACTTGCTATCATTGCATCAACCACAAGATGATAATGAAAATAATGAGGAGGAGGTGATGGATGACCAGTGAAGAACATGCAGAGTAACAGCTCAGGATAAAATGGCTGCATGGGAGCAGGACCAACCAACCACATGAGAGGAGAGCGTAAGCCAGGTGCTGTAGCTAATTGGAGCTGGATAGAAAGAAGTGCTGTAGACCATTTGCCTGGAAGGGCTTATAATAAGGCTTATGATGGAAAAAAAGTAGTTCAAGTGGAACTTCAAAACCTGGGCAAGGGATCTATTTGTGATGAACTGAAAGTTTGAATGATGATGTCATGTACTACTGAGTTCAAGAAAAAATGGGCGCACTGGACTGGTGAAGAGATATGAACAGGTCTGCTCTAGGAAGGGTGAAGATGACCAACAATAAGTAAGCATACAGCAACAAGATAACTTGACTTGGGAAAGGAAAATTAGAGAGATTCTTTGGGGATATTGAAATTATTCAAAGTCTTGGGGCAACAGAATTCAGAATTCTTAAGCAGAAATCCAGCCCTTTCCTTTTGTGTAAACTATACATATAGGCTGTAATGAAAAAGTTATATGTTCCTGAAAAACTTGGAAACGCTAATTTTCAAATAGTGAAATGCTTAATATAGAGCAGGACCTTAAATATTGGCAATTGTAACTATAAAACACCCTTTCTGTGGAAATTCTAATATTCAGATGTCTCTTAAAGCCTTAAGAACAGAACAAGGAGTTATCTTGACTTGTTAATTTATTGCATTATTTGATTATAATATTCATTTAATTTTTTCAAAAGCAGGTAATTATAATAGATGGATAAAGGTTGAAATTTATAATATTTCTGACATCCATATACAACAGTTTTTGCTCAAGATTTGAAATTTTTCAAATTTAAAACACAAAACAAGCATGGCAATGAAAAACAATTATAATAAAACTAAAAACAATACAGTCCAAGTTCCATCATTTGACTTAACCTCTTAACTGAGTTAACACTTACCAACTAAGACAATAAGTCTGTATTTTTCATTAGGTTGCCTCCTATATTTTGCTACTTCTTCATAGGTAGGGACATCTGCAGTGTCGTATTGATCACTCTTCTTGCACTCATACATTGTCTTGTTTGTTTTTTTATCCTTTCTGCTTAGGCGAAAACTTCTCCTAAAACCAGCTGTAGTTACATTTTTTTAAAAAAAGTGAATATAAATGTTACTAGCCAATAAAGCAAACCACCTAAAACAAATGTTCCTTCAAGCAAAATATTTACTATTTGTGTTATCAACATTTTCACCATTAGTGCTACATATAAGTATATACAGACTATAATACAAAATGCTTCTATTCCTCCAAATATCATATATTATTTTGCTCATGCATAGTCATACATTAGGACACTGAAATTAATGTTTTTTTTTAAAAAATATCTGTTGACTAATAAGAAAATACTTTGAAGATACTGCAGATCATTTGGATTACTCAGTTATTTTTTCTTGAGGCTCTTATTCTATAAATATGTATTATAGATAAAAATTAGAGACATTTTCTAAAAATTTGTTCAGTTTCACATATGAGGCATATCTGTCAGACACTCAAACCAAGAACATACTTTGGCCCTCAAATCTGCACAATTTGCTTAAAAAAAACCCCACTAACTAAAAGATACCCAGAACTGAAATAAGTAACCATAGAATGCATAGACTACTTTAACATGGATTGATCATCTATATATGCTTATTAGACCCAGCAAAATTCATATATTGTTATCCATCCTGCTTCAAAGTGACAAACTGTATATTTATAGACAGGGATTAATGATGTCATGGCCTAGTTCCATTAGAAATAATCTTTTCAGTTAGAATAAGCAAGTTTTAACAACAAAATCATAATGTATTCATTAAACGTGACATAAAGAACAATTAAGGAAATTATCATGTAATATAGTTTTAAAATTAAAAGAAGTAAAAAAAATTAGAATAGTCAATATAAATAATGTACAAAAGATTTTTTTTTTTTGTATTTTTATCCCATTATTTTTCATATTCACTTCAAGATTTGGAACACACCTAATATTCTTTCCATCTCCTATTTTCCTACAATAACAATTTGGTGAGATGAGTTGGGCTGAGAGAGAGTGAATGGTCCAAGTTTTTACTGGTGTGCAACTGGAGATCACATGACCATAGGACGCTATGAATGTCATAAAGAACCATTGGTTGCAAAGTGACCATCTCTTGATCATGTGACCATGGAGACAATTAGTCATAAAATTACTTTTTCAGTGCTGATCTAACTTTGAATGGTTGCTAAAGAGGCAAGTAATTAAGCAAGGTCTTTAGGAAATTTGCAAAATATACAGACTATCTACTCCCGAACTGGGATTCATTGTTATTTCATATGATGGTAATTATATCTGATAAGGAAGCATGTGGTATAGATATTGCTGAGCAGACTACATCAGATGGTTCAGATATTGTCAATACATTGTAATCAGAAGCAAAATGAACCCAAGGAAATCCTAAGTGAGATGAAATTTTGTGAAGATGGAACAGCCATAGTATTGTAGCACTAAGTACCAAATGTATTTTGAATGGTGCTTCTCTGGGAGACCAGTAATAACGGTGCTGAGAGGGTTGCTAGAAGTCACTTTAATTTTGATGGTTTCAATATTATGAGCTTCATGAGATATTGGGGCAACGGGGCTTTGAGTAAAGTTTAGAATAAATAATTAAGAATTTGAAGTTCTTTCCTAATTGACTGTTTCATAGGCTGCCTTCCTAACGAAACACGAATGCTGAAATTTTGGCATATATTCCAATGTAGTGTCCCACAAAGCTGAAATAGTAATGTATAGTGACCATCAGTGAAGAGGAAAACTTGCAGCATTTTTTTTTAAAAAAAATAGCTCAAAAGCAAGATACAACACAACTAAGGGAGTTCCAAAAGAAACTTGGGAAAGGACAAAACACTGAATTACCTTAAGAAATCCAGAAGAAAGAGGAAACGAGAGAGAGAAAAAAGATCAGGAATAGGCAAACTGCAAACACTTTTCAGTATTGAACAGTGTTGTGGAAAAAACTAAAGAGGTTTTGGCAGTTGGGCTGAATTTAGGGAGTTACTGAATGAAGCTCTTGCATTTCCATCCTAGCTGAAGGATGTTACAGAACCAGCTGTTGTGGAACGGATTTGTACAGGCACAAACTTTCAAGGTGATACATGGAGTTTACAAAGAATATGAATGATTTAATTCTGGTAATAGTGAGAATGCAAATAATATTATGGGTTTTAGAAATACAGATGGCCCTTGTTGAACACCACTTGTTCAGGGACCATTTCAACTTACAATAGCACTAAGTCAGTGGTATTCATGACCGGTCCTCTTATTTATGTTAGTTGCAGCATTCTCATGATTACATATTTGCCATTTACGATTTTCTTTGCCAGTTTCCTATAAGCAAAGTTGATGGGGAAGCTGGCGGGAGGTAGCAAATGGCACTCACACATGTCACCACTTAAAGATCCAGAATGATTTGATAATGACGACAATAAGAAATCCTGGAATTTCCGTGTTAAGCAGTGTGGTCATGTGACTTTCCAACCATTTTGCTTAATGGCAGAAACTGCAGTCCCAATTACCATTGTTACACGAAGACCACCTGATTGTAGGCCTCACTTTGGAGAAATTCGAATAAAATAATTTCCTATTTGATCCGTCATGGGAAAACGTCTGCAGTTTAATAAATCATAGCAGCAGAAAAAAGTAGCAGCCACAGATATAGTTAGGCCCTTACTAAATGTTTGTATTCATTTGTGCATTTCTTTCTTTGCTGGATTTGTGTTCACTGAAATCACGAGAATTTTTAGACATTTATGTGTTTGATAGTTGTAGGCATGCTTTATATTTAATCAATAGAAATAATCTATTGTTGCCAATCAATGCTGTAGAAGTTCAAGTGGCAAAGTATTTATTGGTGAAAGCTTAAGCTGATGAAAACTTACAAACAAGATCTGATGAAGATGTCACATCTTAAAGCCAGAAAAAGGCTTATTATTAACATAGGAAGATATTTGTGTATATGTGTGTAGGAGGAACCAATATGTTATTCTACATAAATAGAGTGAACACCACTCTTCACAGAAGCTAAGATCATTGAAGGTGAGTGAACATGGCCAAATATTCCCTCTACTCAACTGTTTTCTAAGAGTTATACTTTTTTTTTATACCCAGAAATGAATTATCAGTCTATCATTCACTTAAACACAGAAATAAAAAAATGAAAGAACTTCAATTGGGGACAGCACATAGTAGAAAGTCAAAACCGTTTTATATACTATAATGCTAGTCTAAGAAAGAAGGAAAAAATATATCTTTTGTTTTAAAACTGAAATGAAAATAGTGCTTCCTATATTTAGATTGGGCAGGATAGACATTTCAGAAATATGAAACCTAAACTCAAATCAATATAATTGGGGAGGGTGGACAACACCTACAAGATCTCAGATGTATAAGCAATGGTTTTTCCTGTGACACTATGAGAGCAAACTTGAATTATGAATAAGCAGGAGAGAAAGACCATGGATGTTTTTAAACTAAAAATATCATGGATAGCTTAAAGAAACAAACAATAGACAGACAATCCAACAAATGAATCACAGAACAAGTCAATCCAGAGTTCTCACTTGAATTTTGAATTATTAAACTTTGGACACACCAAGTCTGTAAAGTTGAGAAAAGAAAGAGAAGAAGAGGATGACCAGCAGCAAGGTGGATGGAACCCACTATATTGGTAAAGAGCACATCACCAGAAAATCTGAAGGGCCAGGTTGGGAACAGATTGTCATAGAAAAAAATCTATGCGGTTTCTAAGAGTAGACTCTGTCTTGATAGCACACGATCAATCAATCCAACAGAGGAAATAAATTCCAAAACCACCAAAATGGTAAGTAACTTAAGTAGCATTTCTCCATAGTGCCTTAGTTACGATGCTACTTCATGATATACTGTAATTCCTGAGGCATTGTTGAGGGGGGGAAAGGGGTACTCTTGCCAACCCCATCCAAATTTCAACAGCAAAGCAATTATGCTTAGAGAAAAAAGAAAATGGCTACAATTTGATCCAATAAGTCACTGTCCCAGCATGAAAATTCTTCTCTCTTTTTCATTTGGCCTCAACTTTCCAGAAAGTATAGCTATTCCTGCAAGTTTAGGCTCATTGCCAGTTCTAAAGTGCATAGCTGAGGAAAAGCAAACTCTTCCCTAAAGGGCTTTGTCCCACATAATGTCAATGAGAGACCCTGAAAAGTCAGCTCCTATATGCAGAAACCTCATCCGTGGCCCCCATTCTCCAGCAGCCTAGAGCACAACAGGTTTTACAGAATGTTTATGTCTGCTTTTCAACTAACATTTCACAGCCAATACATCCAATGAGGTTTTTTTAAAAAAAATGTTTTATGAATAATTCAGACACTAAGAACAGGAGCAAGACTAAACATTTTCCAGTTTTCAGAAGGGATGCCATTTAGGTTTGCAGCTTAGATCTCAAGAATCCTTTGAAGTGTGCATAAATGCACATACGCACCCATGAGCATAGAAACCCAAAATAATATATCACCAATAGCAGTTTGCACGCTTGACGTTTTGGCCTTCCATGGCAAACAATGCACCCAAATACAGCAAAGCAATATACTAAACGTGCTCAGCTCTTACTAAAATGCAAGCTTTATTATGGGAGAGCTGCTAAATTTAAACATTTGAATCCCATACAGAAATAAATATATATATAAACCTGCTTTCAAATTTGAGAATAAACAAAAATCACTCCAATTTAAAAACTATCTTCTATGATTTCATGCTAGGAATGTAAGTTTTATGATGATAAAACAAAACTGGGTTCCTCATTACAGGATATGTGTAATAATGTATTTTATTGTTGCTTTATATTTGGTTTAAAGGTTGTTTTAACTGATCATCTATCTACTAATAAACTATAGGGCACAGGTTTTAATCTTTATAATTTTTACTTATAAAAATATTACCCTCATTGAAATAATAATGCATCAAAATGCACAAAATTTAACATGTATGCAAATAGTCATAATAGAAAACTGAATCACAACTTTATACACAAACACACACACAAAGTATTAAGTAATACAAGTGAAAAATCATTTTGCTTTGAATATTAAGAAAGTCTAATAATAAGAAAACTGTGAATTAACATTGTAAGTACTGACATCTCAGCTTGTAAGAAAATATCTTTTACATGGGAGAAGAAACAATCTCTAATACCTAAATATGACCATGGCTATATGACCAGTGGCATATACAGTATCTATTAGATGAATAAGTTCACATGGAAACAAACCTGCACACCTATCTTATGAAAATATTCATTTTGAAGGTTCCCCCCCCCCTGCAAGTGGAAGAACGTCTCTTCCATATACAAAAGCCAGGAAAAGCTCCAGGCCCAGACAAGATAACTCCTTCTTGCTTAAAAGTCTGTGCTGACCAATTGGCCCCCATCTTCACCCGAATCTTCAATAAATCGCTAGAGATGTGCTATGTTCCTTCTTGCTTCAAACGCTCTACTATCATCCCAGTGCCAAAGAAGCCCACCATCAAGGAACTGAATGACTACAGACCAGTTGCTCTATCATCTGTAGTTATGAAAACCTTTGAAAGGCTAGTGCTGTCCCACTTGAAAACCATCACGGAGCCACTGTTAGATCCCCTGCAATTTGCATACCGAGCAAACAGATCGACAGATGATGCTGTTAATATGGCTCTGCACTACATC
>QLTV01001318.1:2750990-2794721 GCA_003457575.1 Thermophis baileyi | reverse complement strand
TGACAAGCAATGTCAACGGAGAAGCCGGATTCACTTAAGAACCGTGTGACTAACTTAAGAACTGCCGTGATTCACTTAACAGCTGTGGCAAGAATGGTCATAAAACGGGGCTAAATTCCCTTAAAAACTTTCTTGTTTAGCCATGGAAATTTGGGGCTCAATTGAGGTTGTAAGGCAAGGACCACTTGTAGTTAAAAAAAGCAGACTTTTTTTTTTGACTGCACGAGTCAAAAGAGGGCTGTGAAAATATTTACTGACCCCTCGCATCCTGGACATAAATTGTTTCAACTCCTACCCTCAAAACGACGCTATAGAGCACTGCACACCAGAACAACTAGACACAAGAACAGTTTTCCCCCGAACGCCATCACTCTGCTAAACAAATAATTCCCTCAACACTGTCAAACTATTTACTAAGTCTGCACTACTATTAATCTTCTCATCGTTCCCATCACCCATCTCCTCCCACTAATGACTGTAACTTTGTTGCTTGTATCCTTACGATTTATATTGACTGGTTCCTAATATGATTTGATTGCTTATTTGTACCCGGACTATCATTAAGTGCTGTACCTTATGATTCTTGACGAATGTATCTTTTCTTTTATGTACAATGAGAGCATATGCACCAAGACAAATTCCTTGTGTGTCCAATCACACTTGGCCAATAAAAAAATTCTATTCTATTCTATATGGGATTACTATCCAACAGAAACTTAAGACCAGGTACACAAAGGAAGCAGCCATTTCCCCCCTATTTTGCAGTGGCCAAACACTATTCTAGATGATCATCATGCCCTCTAAGACAGACTCTTCAGCTTGTAAAGATTATAAAGAGGAAGGGAACAAACTATTCCTTTTTTCTCCCTTATTGGCAAATGTGGAATATTTTTCCACTGTAGTCAGTCAGTCAGTCAATATTACTTAACACTATTGTTGAGCCAATAGTGTTGTAGTCAGTGAAGTATGGCTAAATATAATGAATTGGTACATGGACTAGTAGAGGGAATAGTCACTATGTACAACATTCCTATTGGATGATTAAGATAGGATGCAAACAAATATCAACACAGTTATTCAAATGCATTATTTTTGAAACAAGTTTGATTTACAGTGATAAACAGCTGAAAAACTGCATAGGCGTCTACATCTTCAACCAATTACAGGGACCTTGGATTAATCTAGGAGTGGCCGAATCGGAGGGAATAAACCTGAATCCAATGCGTGGATGTCCAGAATTTGCTGTTAGAGACGAAGTCAGCAAAGGAACGACTGCTTCAGATCTGACTGAGTTGGAAACTGGGGCATGCGCAGAAAGGCATGGAGGAGTGGCCGAAAAATATAGACTCAGTAACTGGGCAGATCAGACTGTAGCAACCCATTCCTGGACTATTTCGCAACCACACTGGAGAACATGGAAGCCCATCAATGAAGCTCTACTATTGATGGATACAGAACAGGAATGTACAATCTGCGGCCCATCGGTGCATGCAGCCCTGGACAGCTAATACTGCGGCCCCACAAGATTGTAAACTTTTAATATTACTATGTGATTTTTAGTGATGTTTATATACATTAACTATAATATATATTTTATATGTCGCCCAAGACAATTCCTCTTTCATGCAATGCAGCCCAGGCAAGTCAAAACGTTGGACACCCATGGTTATAGGCGTTGTTGTTTTTTTTTTTACTAAAAACCTGATTAACTTTTCATCATAATCTGCTTTTGTCACATCTGATCAAACGGGATCCTGCATTTTGCTTAAAACAGGACTAACACATAATTAAATATATAGCAATTAAAATGAGGCGAGGTGCAGAAATGAGCAAAAAAGGACAGCACCTTCTTCAGCATATTCTCCAGTTTATTTTTTAATCCATCTAGAAAACTCGTTTCAAGAAGAAAAAGGGTGGGAGAATCCTGAACTTTCTGCCATCTCACAAATAAGAGACTCACACAATATATTATCATCAGATGTTTGACTGCATCTTGCATCATGACAAAATACAGAGACAGTCATAAAAAGCTGTGGCATCTTGTAGAATCTGCTTGAGATTTTAATACATTATTTGGAGAAAATGAAGTATACTTTGGACGCACATTTCCAGTTCCTTAGGCATTTATATATAATTCACTCATCAATGGTATGATAGGTTTGACTGTGCCTAACATATAAAACAAAGTAAGGGGCTAGAAGCAATGTTGTGTCAACTCACTGAGGATGGTACTTCATAAAATAGGTTGGCAACGATGACAAAAAAGTCCCTTTGCATTATAGTCTTCTTCTGTATAACTGGTGCTAGTTTCTATAAGCTGCTTCATTTGCTAATTGCAAGCTAATTCTGCATAAATTTTCTGTTACATCAGTAGTTCTCAACCTTTTCTTCGCCACGGATGCCCTTTAAATACATTTTGTGGCCATGGATCATGGCCATGGACCACTACGACTTAACTCAAGATTTAAATCATAACATTTCTTCATGCCATAGCAGATCCCTTGTGACATCGTAGTCCCCCAAAGGTCCATTGCTTTTAAAAACTTATGTCTTTAAGAGACCTTTCATGCTTTTAATTAGCGTAAATTATTCTTATATTGTCTCCAAGCCTAACTTCTTCCTAATACATGTGTAAAAACAAACAAGGTATTGATCATAATGCTGAATGGCATAATACTATCATTGCCAATGATAGTATTTCCTGAAACAGGAGGGCAAGGATGAGTCAGAACAATGCTAACTTCAAATGTAATTGAAATGCTGTAATAAATAATTCTAAAAAAAATTAAGTCACTTTCTTCACAAATTAAACTAAAAAAATATTTCAATTCCCTATTTCTAAATTAATAGATTACTTTTAATAGATTGATCCTTTGTGTCCAATCCAGTGAGCCATTTTTTTTTAATTCTAACAGTTTTACAACATGCAGTGGTGCCAATTTGTTACCTGCAAATTTGTAGCCCATCCAGGAAAAAGCTGAGAAAGAAAAGAGTCTTATGTAAGCAACGGCTCACCTATAAGGGCTCCACTGTTGTGACCAGCACATTCAACTTCCTCTGGATGAAGTGTAAAAGCATACAGAACAAAAGCCAAGAAATAAAGCAGAATAGTTAGATGCCCAGCCATAAATGCAAAAGAGGAGTTACTTCAGAATGACAACCGTATAAAGCTTAGCATGAAAAGCCTTCGATAAACCATTGTTTAAAAATAAATCAGCATATTTTTCTATAGTTGAATAAGAGATTCTGCAACACAGCAACATGCATATTCCGTGTCTTTATTGCCTTTTCATAATAGAAATTAAAGGTGTTCTATTTAGCTTTAGTGGAAGATAAAAATTACAGTAGCTGAAGCAAAGATGAAATTATTTACAAAGAATATCAAAGAGGTTTTATGTTTGGCTCAATGGATCAGACAGAAAGGGTTTCTGATGAACATATAGCCCATTTGCTCAATCCAAAATATTTTCTTCACGCTTGTCATAATAGGCCAGAACTCTCTTGACAAAGCAGGTTATAGGTTTTTTTAGTTATAATAAACGGTTGATTTGGTGAAATAATGACCTGCAATTGTTATGTATTCTGCAAATGACAGCAGCACAGCAGTTTAAGAAGAAGGGAAAAAAATACACCCCTGTAAATTGAGAAAATAGGTTCTAAAATTATGTCGCTGAAATCTGCAATGGAAAAAGTTTTTTTTAAAAAAAATGAATTCTTTTAGAATCATGCAACAGCACTGACTCTATCTTTAGGCCAACTGTAATGTTTTGAATGAACGCACCCTGCTTATTATCTTATGTTTTTTTTCCAGTAACATTCAAATAAATTACCACAAATTTAGCCAAAGCCTGCAAATTCAATCCATATACCAAGACATATTTCTGCAGGATTTTTTCTTTTCTTTCCAGAGCACTGTTAGGTGGGAAGAGAAATGTGGAGGGAATAATAAATAGAAAAGGCACATCCGCAATGAATAATACCCCATGCCTTACCCCACAGTTATCCTCATGCATGCATGTTACCTTGTGCACATGACCAACTTGCTTACAGCCTTCACAGCAAACTCAGATTTGGAACTGTATTGCAATAGCTAAATTGCTAGTCTGTATCACTAAATGTGCGGTTACAAGCCACATTTATTTTACTAATTGCTTCTAAAGTAGAGATGCCTTAATTAATCTAGCTTTCAGACCATCTCTACCACCAAGCAGCGAAACTTACACGTGTACCTTCAATTTTCTCTGAAAAGCAAAAGAGGGGAAAAACAGGAGGCAAGATTATACAGACTGAGAACACAATAAAAGAATGAAAAATTTAAAACTCGTAAGAAAGACACCTACCACACACAACTGTCTCCTCAGCTTAGAAGAGCCAAAAAAACAAACAAGCAGACACGATTTATTTAAAATAATATTTTCAGCAAATAATAATAAAACTACGAAAGAAAACATATAGTTGAGTAGCATTGAGAATGCATTAAGAACATAATTCTAAGTAGTTTTCATTGGGAAGTAGGTTCCCAAAGTTTGCTCTTGTTAATTGATGCAACATCTGTTGTGGGACAGCCGGTACTAGAGAAATGTTTAGCCTCTGCTAAATTTGCCAGAATTTGTTTTCTCTCGTTAACAAAGCATTCAGCTGAGACAGAAGAGAAGGTAGCTAATTTCTTTGGCAGAAATAGTCATTTGTTTAATTTAACTATGATGTTGAACTACCAAGAGTATTATACCGATATTATGGCACCTTCAATCACATAATTGTGTGATCAATTCATTACCTAACTGCCCCCCTTATGATCTGGAATTCAAATAACATGTTCAAATTTCTCAAGGCCAGGGCTGTACAAAGAGTTCCTAATAGGGACTTGAGCCATGCAGTTATATCACTAACTCGGTACCTGTTTTTCTGTAAGATGTTTCTTGTTTCCATATTTAGAGCTGTCAATGAATTGTCAACTAATATTTGGCAATAGGGTATATTTACTGCTATACTGGAGCTCGTTGCTCATTGTTAGAATGAGTGAAAAGAAGTCCCAAGGTGGTTTTTCCAAAACACAACTGGACTTCTTTTCTTTGAATATGTCTCATTTCTCATCCAAGAAGCTTTTTCAGTTCAGCTTTAGCTTAATTTAGAACTCAAGAAGCTTCTTGGTGAGAAGTAAAATGTTTTCAAAGGAAAAAAACAACAACAAGAAAGTCCTTGTTTTGGAAAAAGCACCTTGGGACTACCATGACCTGGATGACTAAGAATCTCTACAGAATTAGAAGAAAAATTAATATCCAAAAAAGAGGGTGGGGGTGGGGAATGAAATTAATAAAAGAATGTGATTAAACAAATGTCCCATGCATTATTTAAAAAGACATTGAAACAATTTATTTTTAAAATACGAATGTCTTCTGAGGGATCAGACAGATAATTCTGTATGTAGAACAAACATTTCCAGTCCAATTCATTTTTCTGAATGACTAAGAATTTCCTTCCCATGTACCATTTGGAAGACATGGGTGATATATAACCTTTTCCCAATAAACTTTAGGAAAAGTCACAGTGTCTTCTAGTTTATAATGTATTTTATTACTGAGTATCAATCCACAAGGGTCATAAATCAATTTAGAGCACAAAGCATTAAAAAATATATTTTAGACTGTAGTGAATTTTAGGATCTTAGACAAAGTTTAAAAGTCTTTAGAGACATGATTCAATTTAGTGACAACAATAAATAAAACATTTTCAAAACATAAACTTTAAAATTATGTCACAAAAACAATTTGTGCAAGAAAATATCAAAGGGTGAATACTATGTTTTTAAAAAGAAAATACTTATGATAGAAGCACGTTGCTAATCAAATTGGAGGGAAAAAACTCAGGCCAAAATTATTTTGCTATAATCGTAAACATGAAAAAAAAAAAACCTCAATACAATAATAGGAGGAAAATATCATTTTTGAGATAATAGGGATATTTTGCTAACTGACAAGACAGTATTTTACTAAGAAAAATGAATTAACAGACTCTAAAATTTAATAGATGTATTGTTATAGCAATAGCAATAATACTTATATACCGCTTCATAGTGCTTTACAGCCCTCTCTACACGGTTTACAGAGTTAGCATATTGCCCCTAACAATCTGGGTCCTCATTTTACCCACCTCAGAAGGATGGAAGGCTGAGTCAACCTTGAGCCGGTGAGATTTGAACCGTTGAACTGCAGCTAGCAGTCAGCTGAAGTAGCCTGCAGTGCTGCACTCTAACCACTGCGCCACCTCGGCTCTTAATTTATATGCTATCAGTTATGCCAGCATATAAATTTGGTTTTACTCTTTCAGATTTAATAAAATATGTAATTTTAATTCTTGTTTGAATACCGCCCCTTGAATTTAACATCTGCTCATGAAATAAGATCTGGCCAAACGATGAATTGTTTTTATTTCTTTAAAGGGCACATGAAATCTAAAATAACCACAACAAAAAGAAAGGATCATTATGCTGAATGACTGTAAGAACTATAGATCCAAGTCCTCAGGAGAAACCATCAAATGGATAACATGCAACTGAGACACCACATATTTACATACATGAATCTAGGTACTAGATGCTACTATATGAAACAAAGTTAGTCATCTACAACTGGTTCCACGATGACTGACAAGTTTCTGAACCTTTTTTTTGGGCTGACTGTACCTTCCAGAAATTTGTGATTAATCAATTCCTGGGCTTAGTTACTCTTCAGACCTCATCTGAAAATCAACACAATTTATTTCTTCAAATCCAGAATTTCAATGAAACATTAGTAACTGTCGGACAAATGCTAGAGGCTTGACCACTTTGTAAGCTGGTATTTATTATTGTTAATAAATAATATTATTGATATCATTATTGTTCTTTCCTGTATAACATATTTAGGGGTCCTTTGTGCTCTCTGAGCTTAGTTGCTTTCTTGTACATTTCATTATCCAAACCAGGTCATATCATCAGTGCTAGTGGTAATAAGACATAAATTAATAGAAGTTTTTATTTACTTATTTCTAATTCTGATAGCGTGAGGAAAATAAGAATAAATATCTCTTGATCTCAAAATGTTTATTCATTTATAGAATCTGTTCTTAAGCATGGCTTGCTTAGCTTCATCAAATCACCCATGTTTTAAACCTCTTATTTTCTTATATCCTATCATCAAACCTGGATGCTGACAGAATGAAAATTGATGAAGCATGGAGCATGGTGCAGAGGTGGATAATGAGAATGAGAACATAATAAAGCAAAGATTATTTCAAACATTGTTTTCACAATATAGAACAAAAGCTTTAGGAAAACGGAATAATAATAGGCTTGATGAAGTATAATAATAGGCTTGATGAAGTATTTCTACCGATTCCAGCATGGAAAAGAAGGATAGTGGAAATATGGCTACAAAACGTCATTTATTTACAATGTTCTTAATAGCACATGTCAGTGAAGTGGAAAATTAATACACAAATAAGATATGATTCTAGGTGTGATAAATATTTTTATCATAACAAGAGTTTTTTTTTTAAAAATAGTGCATATTTGCAATTTAGTAGTAATTACATTATACAATGTTTATTTTTGGAACTAAAACTAACCTGGAATTTTAAAAAGAGTGGTACATTAATAGAACTGTTTAAATGATTAAGGAAACAATCTATTTCCTACATCTATTTTACTTTCTTTACCATAGTAAAAGCATATACTTTAAGGTCTGGTAACAGAAGCAAAACCAGCATTTTTTCCTTATACTAGTAGAGAGGTTTGGGCCTAAAGAATGAATAGCATCATTCCTTAATGCATGGACCTAAGTAATTTGTAAATGCAAAAAGCAAGTTGCGTAGCAACAGACTTACATGATTTCTTATTTGAAATCTTCAAGGGCCGAAACTGTACATCTGATCTTCTTAAAGCAAGTCTCCTATCAAGTAATTTGAGGAGGGGAAGAAAACAAAACTTAAGCTCTTTTATTTTTAATGCTCTTTTGATATCAATAAATATGTACAGGTAGTTCTCAAGTTATGATCACAATTGAGCTGAAAATTTCTATTGCTAAGCAAGACCATGGTTAAGAGTGTTTTGCCTCATTTTATGACCTTTCTTCCCACAGTTGTTAAGTGAATCACTGCTGTTGTTAAGTTAGTAACACAGTTGTTAAATGAATCTGGCTTCCCCACTGACTTTGTCAGTAGGCCGCAAAAGTTGATCACATGACCCCTGCAAAGACACTGCAATTGTCAGTGAATTTTGATCATATGACCATGGGAATGCTGCAATGGTCGTAAAGCAGTCATAAGTCACTTTCTTCAGGGCCATTTTAACTGAATTGTCACTAAACAAATGGCTGTAAATCGAGGACTATCTGTATATCTGTTTTGGGTGTTTTTTAAAAAAATCACCCAGAATTTTAAAAGACATAATAAACAGTGCAGTTTATTTAAACTCTCCTAAAATAAATTTTGGAGTCTTCTTTTTAAGGAAGTGGTAACATTGTCTTAACACATCAGCACATTCTACAAGTAGTGGTGTAGATACTGGTGTCCTCTTTTCCATCTGTTTTATTCTCGCAAACAAGATTATCAATGTTCTGTCAGGTTTTGTCATTATCAATATAAGCAGTTGAATAATAACATCCAATTTAAATCATTATTTTTCAAACTTGGCTACTTTAAGAACTCACGGAATTCCCTAGCCAGCATACCGAGTTCAGGCTTTGTGCTGCATTCCAGTGCAGCTGTAATGGTTATTCTGATCATATTTTTAAGTGTTGGGGAGTGAGGGTGGGGAATCGGATCAGTAATAACATACCTTTCCTGAAAGTGTTTTGAAGGAACTAAGCCTGCTCTGGGATTGGCATCACTTTCCATCTTGGCTTGCCACCAGGTTGCATCATCTTGGGTCATGATTTGAAGAATATCACCTTTTCTGAAAGGAAGTCCAGCTTCTTTGCAGGGAATTGCTTTATCTTCATTGGGATTATAGTCAAAAAGAGCTTTCATGAAGATCTGCAGAAAAGAATACATTCAATTATTTAAATTATTTAAAACTACACTGAATTATTTAAAATCTAAGGAATTCTATTATTGTTACTGTTGCTTGTTGGCATAAAATAAATTTACCTATCATGATAAAAACATTTACATGTGGAGAAAGAATGCTGGATTGAGCTGGCATTTAAGCCTGAGTGAGTGAGTAATAAATTTTACACAGCCATCACATGAAGAATCTTAGTTGAATCCAACAAGTGTTTACCTTGCCTTCTTTTGATGAGTTTTCTTCTTTGATACTGGGTATAATCTTAAATGTAATGGCTCCTTGGGACAGAGACTAAAATATATAAATATAAATTACTAAATTATGTACTTAAAAACAAAACAAAACAGAAGACATAATAAATTGAATCTGCATCTGATTCCAGTCCAATTCCTATTCTTTAATAGCAAACAATTTTGAGCTATTGTACTTACATTAAATACTCTATTTTCTATCAGAGGGAATTATATATTTATATAATATAATGTAATTTGTTTATAATTTAGAAGATGATAGCTGTTTATCAGATATATACCATAAATATACTATAAAGATTTCCTCAATAAATTATTTCCTTGAATCTTAAGTCTGTACTGAATAGAAGGGGCGTTGGTCTTACCTGATACGCCTCTTCTTGTAGGGTGGAGCTAACATCCAAGAATGGGATGACACCGTTCCCTTCAGCCAATGAGGACTGAGTCTGTCAAATTGATATCTTCGTCCTCCATCTCCAATTCCCCCTCTTTGAAGAAGACCGGTGGACAGACTCAGCGTGTAGCTCCCAAGGTCAACACATAATTTAGAAGATAACAATTTGATGTCCCGAAGCCAGACCAAACTACTTTGGGCAGGATTCGATGTTAGCTCCACACTACGAGAAGAGGTGTATCAGGTAAGACCAACGCCCCTTCTCCATAGTGGGGGAGCTAACATCCAAGAATGGGACATACCAAAGCAGTCTGTCCGTTGGGAGGGCTAAGTCTGGCTGGCTTCCCTAGTCTGCGGCACAACACATTGAAGAAATTTGCGACCAAATGCCACCTCTGCCGACGCAAAAACGTCAATTTTGTAATGGCAGATAAAGGGAGTTGGTGAAACCCAAGTGGCCACCTGGCAGACCTCTTCAATGGACGCTTGCGTGGACCACGCTGCCACCGTCGCTGCACTGCGGGTTGAGTGCGCTGTCACTCTGGTCGGCCGTGGCAAGGATTGCAGGTCGTAAGCCCTCGCTATGGTGCTACGCAACCAACGCCCAATAGTGGAGGACGCCTTTTGTCCCAAGGAATTGGGCTGAAAGGAGACAAAAAGTGCCTCCGTTCTGCGCAGCGTGGACGTGCGCTTGATGTTTAGGGCCCTCCTAACATCAAGGGTGTGCCACTGTCTCTCTAATGAGTGAGAAGGATTGGGGCAGAAATTAGGAAGGACGATCTGTGAAAATAGGAATTTATTTTTGGCACAAATGTAGGGTGCAGCCGGAGGATTACGTGATCAGAATGAAATACGCAGAGATCCTCCTTCACCGACAGGGCAGCGAGCTCTGAAATTCTCCTAGCGGAGGTAATTGCCACCAGGGACGCCACCTTACAGGTAAGGTGATGAAGCAAAGTGGTTCTCAAGGGCTCGTAAGGGGCCCCCGATCTTCCTGATGACCTTGGGGAGGAGGCGGGGGGGGGAAATGTGTACAGTAGGCTGGGCGGCCAGTCGCAACGGACAGCATTCGCACCCTCCGTGCCCCGGGTCTTGAATCGAGTGAAGAATCTGGGCAGTTTGGCATTCTCTGGGGTGGCAAATAGGTCCACCACCGGCAGACCGAACCGGCTCACCAAGGCTTGGAAGATGGAAGGATGAAGACTCCACTCCGCCTGGTCTATGGTGGTGCAGCTGAGCCAATCCACTATCACGTTGGTCACCCTGGAGATGTGCTCCGCCGAGAGGGACAGAAGGTGGCGTTTTGCCCAGAGACCCAGAATTCTGGCCTCGTCCATGAGGTGACGGGACATGGTACCCCCCTGCTGGTTTATGTGGGACTTTGCAGCCACATTGTCTGTAAGCACCAGTACGTGCTGTCCGGCTGTCAGATGTTTTAACTGTTTGAGCGCCAGGTAGACTGCGCGTAGCTCGAGTCTGTTTATGTTGTACTGCGCCTCTGTCGGGGACTATTTGCCCTGAACTACAGCAGATTGGGGGTGAGCCCCCCAACCGTATAGACTGGCGTCCATGGTGATGGTGAGTCTGTGGGGTTCCAGAAAATAGCAACCCTTCGCGATGGCCGGCGAAGTCCACCAACGGAGCGAGCGTCGGACGTTTGATGGTACCAGGACCTTGGATGCCGATGTGCTGCGTCCCGACCTCTGAAAGGGCAAGAGAAACCATTGCAATTCCCTGGAGTGCAGGTGTGCCCAAGGGGTAATATGTATCGCCGAAATCATTTTGCCCAGGAGCGTGGAAAGCAGCTTCAGGGGAACCCTGTGCTGTAGCAGGATCTGTTGAGAGAGTTCCAAAATACTATCCTGACACTCCAGAGAATCTACAATGGCTCCCAAATGGTTCAGCCTGGTGGTAGGGGACAGGTGACTTTTGTCGAAGTTTATCGAGAACCCGTGGTGTCTGAGGGTGTTAACCGTTACCTGGACATCTTGCACCGCCTGGTGCCTGGATGATGACTGTACAAGTATGTCGTCCAGGTAACATTGCACAGGTATCGATCTCAGATGTGCAGCAAGCGCTGCCAGCACCTTGGTGAATACCCTCAGCACTCAAGAGAGGCCAAATGGGAGGGCTCTATACTCATAATGAGAACCTACATAGCAAAATCTTAAAAATTGACGATGGGAAGGCCGAATTGGTATGTGAAGGTAGGCCTCGGTGAGATCGATCGAAGAAAGGAAGTCCCCCTTCCAAATGCCACTCAAGATAGATTGAAGTGAGTGCATCTTGAATCGCTTAAAGATATAGCGATTTAAACGTTTTAGGTCGAGAATAGCTCTCCACCCACCCGAGGATTTGGGGACTACAAACAATATGGAGTAGAACCCCTGCCCTAGCTGGTCCTCAGGCACCTGCTGTATGGCTTGAATGTCCACCAGGTGCTGGATGGCTGCCTGCATGAGGACCCTCTTATCTGGATTGGAAGACATAGGGCATCTAAGGAAAAACCTTGGGGGGTGGTGGTGGAGAGAAATTCAAGGGAGAGCCCAGATGACACGGTGTCCCTAACCCACGCTCAGAAGTAATTTCCTCCCATGTGCTAGCGAAGAGGGCCAGCCGACCCCCTATGGGAGGATCCTGCGTGGGCTCACCTAGCACGCCGGAAGGGGCGACCTCCTCCGCCTCGAAAGGGCCGCCTGTATTGCCTGCCCTTGCTAGCCCTATCCGAGGCCTGTCTCTGTCTGGCACCATACTGCCCCTGAAACCAGCCGTATCCCGTTCCCTGATCTGGGGCCCAAAAGGGACGCCTGTTGTAAGGGGCAAAATGAAAGCTCTTACGGGAATAAGATGGGAAGATCTTCCTCTTATCCCAAGATTCAATTAAGATGGGATCCAAGGCCTCCCCAAACAATAGCTGGCCCTTGTAAGGCGCAGACACCAAATGCCACTTATGGCGCATGTCTGCTTGCCAACTGTGCAACCAGTGCATCCTCCTTGCCACCACGGAGGCCCCCATAGCTCTGGTGGAGAAGCGGGCCGACTGAGAGTGGCATCAGCCGAGAACTGGTCCGCGGCTAGCAACTTATTGAGGTCTTGATGGGCCCTGAGATTGGAAACAGGGATACGCTCCTGAAGTTGCCTCAGCCACCTCAGTGAGGTGCAAGAGAAAAAGGAAGCGGAGGTGGACGCTCGAACTGCCCAGGCGGCCGCCTGGTGGGCCTTTTGGAGCGCCTGCTCCGTCCTCCTGTCCTCCGGCTGAAGCAGTTCCTCAGATTCGCCCAGCATGTTAGTGGAAGAATACAACGCCGAAACGGGGGCATCCACGGAAGGAGTCTGGAGATGTTGTGCCAGATCCGGAGCCACATTGTAGAATCGTCTATCCGCCTGATTGGGCAAAGGCCCCGAGGCGGGCGAGTTCCACTGCCGGAGGACAGCCTCCACGAATAGTTGAGGAGCTGGTATGACCTCCGCTTGAGAAGTGGTTTCCTCAAACAATGGGTCCTTAGCCGAATCATCGTCATACAGCTCAGAGGAAGTCGGCCCTAGTTTGGCAGCATTCTTTGCTTTAAATAAGAGAGATTTAAAGAGACCAGGGTGAAACAGTCTTGATGAGGCCGGAGGGTCTGGGGCAATCCCGTCATCAGAGAGGTCCAGGTCCAATCAGCCCTCTTCCAGATCTGACTGAGACCCCAACGATCGCTCTGGGGAGTGTCTTTCATAAGATCGCCCCCTGCGTTCCTCGTGCACTGAGGTAGATGCATGAACAGAGGGCCTGGCTGTAGGCCTGCCCAGTTGTTTAATTTCTGCCTCAATACCCTGCTTTATAGCTTCTGCTATCAGACTCTGCACGTTAGTGGGGTCAAGCTGCGTTATTGGTGAAGTGGCTCAAAGCCCAGCGGTCGTCAGAGTAAAAGTTGACGAGGCCAGTGAAATGGGTGGAGCCCCAGGAGGACCCTGACGGGGTGGAACCTCCCAAATATCATTGTCCACAATGGTCAAATCATGGTTGTCCAAGGACATGACTTCAGAGGGGTGTAGAGAGGCCACCTCGGCTAGACTGGAGTCCTGATCACCTCTGGCCACCGAAGCAGGGCTACACTGGCGAGCCTGAAGAGGCTCCAGACAGCTGCAGCTGGACTTGGCGCAAATCTTGTCAAGCGCCTTGGCCCTGCAGCTCTCATCCCTCTGGGTTGCCCTGGAGATCTTGGGAAGATCAATAGACTGAGTGAGAGGCTGCTTGTGGGTTCTCTCCTTATGGGAGAACCTGGCCAGCTCAGATGCAGTCTCTTGGACCGAGGCAGCCACATGCTTAGGTTGTCTTTTGGCAGAGCAGCTTCTATGTTGTTTACTGCAATCATCCGCCATCTTGAAGCCCTAATGGAGAGCAGCACAGAATAAAGGAGCCAAAATGGCCACCTCGTCACTACAACAGCCTTAGCGGATTTAAAATGGCCACCGCCTCAAACTTGTCCTCGTGGCGTCAAAATGGCCACCGCCTCGCAGAATGGCCTTTGCGGAATTAAAATGGCCACTGCCTCACAATGTGGCCAATCCAAAATGGCCACTGCTGTCCCATTCGTGGCTGTGTTATAAGAATGGCGTGAGGAATTGACAGGCTCGGTTTCCTGGAGCGCTGAATCAAGGGCTCCTATAGCTGGGCCGACAGGTTGAAATTTAGCCTGGCATCGAGAGTGCTGATCTTACGGGAAGCAAACGCCGGCCCGCGGGGCCAAAACCCCTATACTGGAGGGCAAATGACAGCAAGCCGCTTGAGCGCGATAGCTCCTGCGGCGATAGTCCACGCTGTCACTCCCTAGCCGAGCGGCAACGGAGCGCAAAGCTCCCCTGGCCATTGGTCACACGAGCGCAACAGCTCCAGTGACGATAAAGAGATAAAAAATCAACTAAGTTCTGACAGCAAACGTCGGCTGTGATCTTTTAAAATGCTGTCGCCTCCCAAAACTTCGTGGCCAGGCTGCTACGCCTCACTCAGAGCCGGATTAAGGACGAATGGAGCAAGCTCCTGTGGCCGAAGTCGGAAGGGAACCCCCCCCCTGTATTCAAATGGCCCTCGGCTTGAGGCTCGGCAAGCGGGTAGAGCTGAAGCCCTCACCGTGCTCAACCCAGCGACTCTAGATGAAATATAGGTCAGCTGGGGAGAAACTCACGGTTATAAACTCGATGACTGATATGGTGGAGAACACTCACAAGAATGGGAGCTGGAAAACACGCGTCGTATTCAGCCTGAGGACTGAGTCAAAGAGGGGAAATTGGAGATGGAGGACGAAGACATCAATTTGACAGACTCAGTCCTCATTGGCTGAAGGGACGGTGTCATCCCATTCAAGGATGTTAGCTCCACCCACTATGGAGAAGGAATGATTACTTGAGAGTGTACAACTTCTCCAAAAGCCAATAACGGATTTTTCACATATGATATGAGCCAATTTTTTTACACTGTAGAGAGCAAAATTTAACCTAAGGAACAACATTGGGAGGAGACTTCTTTTAAATTAGTACTTTTTGTGTTGGTCTGAATATATCTATTTTATATTTTATGCAAGTAAAAGGAATATATATTTATTAGCTTTGTACTGTTCTTTTACCAAAAAGTAACTTAGTTGCTTCACTTTTTTATGGAGACTGCATTATACTGTTTCTGTTTATGCTCGTTTCTTTATAAACATCTACTAGGAAAGTCAGACAATAGCATTAAAAACATCAATATTGAAAAATTAGTCTTCTGTGTTTTTCAATTAAATATTCTGTTTTCAACCTACCAGAATTTGTATAATTTCTTCTGGTTTTTTATCCTCCACTGAAATTCCATTGACTTCCTTTAGTTCGTCACCTACATGAATGAGACCTACGAAACACGGTTATGTACCAGTCAAATAATTCTTATATTAAATGAACCACTGCAACCTGAACATTTTTTCAAGTCATGCTCTTTCCAACTAAACTTTAGCTTTACTTCTTCACAAGCCTAGTTGTGTACTGATGATTTATATATGTGTGTGCATATGTGCTCATGTGTGTCTATATCAACAAGGAATTATATCCAACATTAAGCTGATTAACTTCCCTAACCACTTCATCACCGGGCAGCCCCTAAAATTTCCTGAACTAGTTTTCTTAAGGGCTGGGAGGCAATTATGAAAGTGATTGCTTTTGGCAGAGTTGAAAACTGAGAAACCTCCAGAATGGAGCTCTATCTAGCTCTATCTTCAGAAGAAGAAACTTCATTGATTAATGGAATGACATTAGATAGAGCCAAAGATAGTGAAATTCTTTTTCAATAAACATTCTCCAACACGGTGTATACTGTATTCTTTTGGCAAATTTATAAAAACCTTTTTGTTCGTTATCAAGCAGAATTTTTAATTATTAATATATTAGGTCTACAATCTACATGAAATGTGATGTATTGTTGTAAAGTGGCAGGAATACCTTGATACTTAAATACAGAAACTGATTTTACAAACTGTCATAATATGAAAAAAAATGACATCCTTTCCCTCCTTTTTTTAAAGTACGGCATGCATAATATACACAATATCATGTTTGTACATCTGTTCCAATAATCTATACCTGATAAAAGATGAATTACATTCCATGACAGCAAGATCCAATTAATAGATTTTGTTTGATTTAACATTTAAAAATTTGGAAATTAAATTCTGCATTCAATACCTGTAAACGTAGTTTAAAAATTCTTACCACTTCGGTCTGCCGCTCCCCCGCGCATTATCCGAGCCACAACAACAGCTCCTGTGTTTTCATCCCTTTTAATAGTAGCTCCCTTTAAAAATAAATTTAAGAATTACTATAAAATTAAAGTTGAACCACATAAAACAATTTTCTAGATGCTGTTTTTGGTAACTTGAATTTTTTTTAAATTATTGTTGCTGTTATTATTAGTTTTTTCATTTGATTTTTATCTTGAATTTGGCATAATAGTGAACAACATCCAAGATTATTTAGAAGAAAATGATAACTTTCTAACAGAATAGAACAGAATAGAAGGAAATGCTGAGGCACAAACGATCAACTTCTGATTGATATTTTGATTTTGGAGAACTGAAAAAGCTAAAGAATCAATTTAGCTTCTGTGGATTGATTATAAAAGGTATTTGATTTAACTGTTCAATCATGGGGGAGGGAAAGTAGATAAAAGATAAAATCTGGCAATGATTGATAACTGGAATTAAAAAAAGAAACTGAAGGCTTTATTTTGGCTGTTCAAGATGAAGCCATCTGAACTAATGCAATCAAGGCCAGAATTTAAAAATCATCAAATGATTCAAAATATAAATTGTGCAAGAAGCAGAAGAAAGAATAGATCATAAAGTCAGCTTGTGAAGAAGATCATACACACTGATATAAAAACAACATAACACATATGGTCTCTTTAGTCTTCTTGGCTCTCTTTGAAAATAAAGATGCAGAATACAATCAGATTCTGAATCCTGATTCCATTGTTTTTTTCTTTAGCTAGCTGCACGGAATCAGCATGGCTTAAATGTGACTAACTGTTCACACTGAATTGTATGGCAAGGAATGAAAATAATATAAGTTTGGATGGAGTCCAGCTGTTGGTTAGTACAAAACCATGTGATGCCATCAACTCATTTTTAGAATATTAGCCAAATGCTGCTTCTATTGCTGCTGCTTATTATTATTTTAAGTGCTAAAACGTACCAGAGGTTCTCTATTTTTTACGAGCCTGATGATTTTCACAGAATCTTCTTCATTATCAATATCGTCAGGCATGGGAGGCAATACAGGATCATAGCTTTTCTCAGCAACAATATCGTGCACAGAAAGCAAAGCCTGCAAAAAATTGGGTTAAAAACAACTGTCAACTAAAAAGCATAAAACATATCTGCATTGGTAATTTACCATTACTGTTGCAGACCTAGATACAGTTTGCATCTCATCAGCAGTGATTTGGCACAAAGTGTCCCTCACAGCTTAGGAACAGTACTTTGTTCCAGAATAAAATCAAAGGAGCTGCATTCTGTATTGTTGAAAGGATGTATTTGTTCAATTTAACAAAACTGCACTACAAACACAAACTTCTAAGACATCAGTGAAGAGAAACAGAAAACTGGATTCTTTTTTGTTCATGAAAAGAAAGAAAATGTTTAATGGTTATGCGTATTTTAGAGATCTTGTCTCTAAAGGATTATTATTTTTCCAGATTCACCATCTAAAGCTATTATTCATACGAACAGAATAATTTTTTTAGGTATATTCATTAATATAATCATGCATCACATTTAGAATGTTAAAGCTAGTATGATTCATGTATAATCTAATATAAATATTGATACTGGATTTGTATACCTGATCAAAATGGAACATTGAAAATCCCATACCATACATAGTTGATGTACAATACTCTTTGCGCAAAGGCACTGGTACCAATTCTCATTTCAATGTATAAGAAAATATATTAAAATCTATTCTTAAACTGAATTCAGAACTCAAGAAAAGGGGCATTGGTCTTACTTGATACGCTCCTTCTCAGGGGGGTGGATATAGCATCCAGGAATTGGTTAACCTCGTCTACTAAGCTGATTGGACTGAGTCTGTCCTGTTTAGGTCACACCTCTGTTGCTATCCCTTGCAGCTTTTGACAAAAAACAAAGCGACAGACTTGCACGTGCCATAGTCTATGATGCAAGGAACCTCCTCCAACAGATCCCAGGCCAGACGGTCATCATGGTGGGGCTGGATGCTATATCCACCCCACCCTGAGAAGGAGCGTATCAGGTAAGACCAACGTCCCTTCTCCATAGTGGTGGATATAGCATTCAGGAATGGGACATACCAAAGCTGGCTTGTCCTTATAGGTGGGCTAAGTCTGGTTCGGGCGCCCCTACTCCTTGTGGACTTGTTGAAGAACCCTTCTGCCGAAGGACGCCTCAGCAGAGGTGAAAACATCCACTTTATAATGTCTCACAAATGGAGATGGGGACGACCAGGTGGCCGTCCGACAGACCTCCTCAATGGAGGCCTGGGTAGCCCATGCCACTGTAGTTGCAGCACTTCTCATTGAATGAGCATTAATCTGCCCGGGGGGCGGTTGGGCTTGCAGTTCGTAAGCTCTAGCAATGGAAGATCTAATCCATCGCCCCACAGTCGATGGAGACACCTTGCTGCCCAACAAAGCCGGCTGAAAGGAAATAATGATTCTGACTTCCTAAAGGGGGCAGTTCGATCTATATAGATATACAAAGTGCACGTTGCACATCCAGGGTGTGCCACCGCTTTTCTAATGGATGAACCGGCTTTGGACAAAAGTTAGGGAGAATTAACTCCTGTGCTCTGTGGAACCAAGTGTTAATTTTTGGAGTAAACGAAGGGTCCAAACGCAGAATTACTCTGTCCTTGTGGAAAACACATAAGTCCTTCCTTACCGACAGAGCAGCCAGCTCAGACACCCTCCTGGCCGATGTGATGACCACGAGGAATGCCACCTTACAGGAAAGATAGCGAAGGCTGGCCAAATGCAGCAGTTCGTAAGGGGCCCTGGTGAGGGAGTTGAGGACCTGGGACAAGTCCCAGGTCGGGTACCTATGTACTACAGGAGGACACAAGTTGGTAGCTCCTCGGATAAACCTACGGATCATGGGATGGAGAGCCAGGGAATCCAACCTCCCACACGACAGCACTGAAGACAGTGCCGCCACCTGTCTCCTGATGGTATTAGGAGCTAGCCCTCTATCCAGTCCGTCCTGGAGAAAGTCCAGGATCTGGGCTATCATGGCAGTCGTGGGAACAATGTTCGCGTTATCACACCACCCGCAGAATGCCTTCCAAGTGGCATGATAGATACGGGTGGTGGAGGGTCTCCTAGAGCAGGGGTCTCCAACCTTGGCAACTTTAAGACTTGTGGACTTCAACTCCCAGAATTCCTCAGCCAGATTTGCTGGCTGAGGAATTCTGGGAGTTGAAGTCCACAAGTCTTAAAGTTGCCAAGGTTGGAGAACCCTGTCCTAGAGGCCTGGATCGTCCTGATCACCCTGGAGGAGAGATTGTCCTCCCTCAGAGCGCTCCGCTCAAGCGCCAGGCGGTCAGTTGGAACCACTGAGGGTCTGGGTGGACCAACGCCCCCTGCCTGAGGGAGACTGTGCCCTGAGGGAACTTCCAGGGTGGAGACACTGATGGGCTCACCAGGTCTGCGAACCAAGGCCTTCTTGGCCAGTAGGGAGCTTTGAGAAGGATCTCCGCTCTCTCCGTCAGGACCTTCCTGATGACACGAGGGATGAGGGAAAGAGGCGGGAAGGCATATAATAGGCCCTGGGGCCACGGAGGGCGTTGATCCATTCTGCTCCCGGCGTCGCAAACCTGGCGAAAAACCTCGGGAGTTCCATATTGCTCGGGGTGGCAAACATGTCCAGTTCCGGGAGTCCAAAGATATCCGTCATCTCCCGAAATATGTCCGGGTGCAGGCACCACTCTGCATGGTCTATGGAGGCTCTGCACATTGGACACCCCTGATATGTGCTCTGCCCTTATGGAGAGCAAGTGTCTTTCCCCCCAGAGACCCAACTGTCTGGCCTCCTCCATGAGGGATCTAGACCGTGTGCCGCCCTGGCGGTTTATATGTGCCTTGGCGGCCACGTTGTCCATCAATATCAGGTGTCACCCCGAGACTGACTGCTGGAAATGGCGCAGGGCCAGATGGACCGTCCTGAGTTTCAGCCAACTGATGTTTTGCATTCTGTCCATCTTGGTCCATTGTCCTTGACCCATCTGCGACCCGAGATGAGCCCCCACAGCTGAACAAATTGGCATCTATTGTTACTACGATGCAGTCCGGTTCCCGGAATAGGCTGCCCTTGTTGATGGCTGGGGACCTCCACCAGGTGAGAGATCGTGCAACGTCCATTGAGATTCGGACCTTTGCCAGCGAGCTGCTCCTGCCTGACCTCTGGAAAGGCAAAAGAAACCATTGGAGGTCTCTAGAATGGAGGCGAGCCCAAGGAACAATGGAGTAACTAGATACCATTTTACCCAGGAGCTGAGAGAGCGCGGCTAAAGACGCAGTTCTATCTCTCTGGACTCTGCCTGCCAAATCCTGGAGACTGGCCTGTCGCTCCTGGGAGAGGTACACTGTGCACTGCACCGTATCGATAAGTGCCCCTAAATGGAGCAACCGACTGGAGGGTGTTAAGTGACTCTTCTCCAAATTTATGGAGAACCCATGGTGCCGCAGAACCTGGATGGTGATCCCCAGGTCCTCACATGCTTGATGTTCGGATGAGGACTGGATCAAGATTTCATCCAGGTAACACTGGACACGCACGGGCAGAGCCCAAAGGTAAGCCGCTAAGGCCGCCATAATTTCCGTGAACACCCTAGGTGCAGAAGAAAGTCCAAACAGTAGAACCGTATACTGATAATGACGGTCATCAAAGCAAAATCTAAGATATTGCCGGTGAAGTGGCAAAATAGGCACATGCAGATATGCCTCAGTAAGATCAATTGAAGTGAGGAAGTCGCCCTCCCGCACGCCCTCCAAGATGGAATGTAGTGAATGCATTTTGAACCGGCGGTACTGAATATGTCGGTTCAGCCATTTGAGATCCAGAATCGCTCTCCAACCCCCCACCCCCGAGGTTTTGGGAATAACAAAAAGGATAGAGTAAAACCCCTGCCCTTGTTGACCCTCAGGTACAGGCTGTATGGCATGGATATCCAGCAAGTGCTGGATAGCCGTCTCCATGAGGATCCTCCTTCACCTGTCTTTTGACACAGGGCATCGGATGAAAAACCTCGGTGGGGTGGAGAGGAACTCCAGGGAAAGACCTGATTTTACCGTCTCCCTGACCCACACATCTGAAGTGGACTCCTCTCATCGGTCTGCAAAATAGGCCAAGCGGCCTCCGATGGGGAGTAGTGGGATGGATTCACTTAGGGTGGCGATAGGCATGACTTCCTCCCCCTCGAAAGGACCGTTTGCACCTAAATGGCCTGCCTCTGTCCAGCCTATCCTGCCTCTGGGAGAAAAACCCCTGAGGATGCTGGAACCCCGCACCTGACTTGTTAGGGCGGAAGGAAGGCCGACGGAAGTATGGGGAGGAGTGCGAGTCGGCGCGCCTGGAGAAGGAGGGAAGGATCTTCCTCCTGTCCCTGGACTCGGTCAGCTAAGGGTCCAGTGCCTCCCCAAATAACTTGTCCCCCAAGAAGGGAGTCAAGGCCAAGCGCCACTTATGGCGAGCGTCCGCTTGCCATTGCTTTAGCCAAAGAAGGAGGTGGGACGCTACAGTGGAGGCCATCGATTTGGCAGCAAATGTGGCCGCATTAAGGGTAGCGTCTGCGGACAACTGCAGAGCAGCGATGAGTTTGTTGACATCTTGCTGCATCCTAAGATCCATAGCCAAGGACCTCTCCTGTATCTGGCGTAGCCATATCAGAGGCCCGGTTAAAGAAGGATGCAGTCGCTGACGCTCTGATAGCCCATGCCGCTGCTTGGTGTGCTCTTTGAAGCGATTGCTCCATGTGCCTGTCCTCTGGCCATAGGACCTCCACTGGATCACCAGGAATGGCCGACAAGGAGTGTAATGCTGCCACCGGTCCATCCACTGATGGTAACTGGAGGACCTTGGCTAAATCAGGGGCCACACTGTACAGTCTCTTATCTGTATTGGAAGGGTTAGGCCCTGATCCAGGCAAACGCAATTGAGACTTGATCACGTCCACAAAAAGTTGAGGTGAAGGGACGACCTCTGCCTCTGCTGTCTGAACAGAAAAGAGAGGACTAGAAGAGGCGACAGATGCGTCAGGTACTGGCTCAGTGGAAAGAGTCCCCAGTCCAGCCATATTCCTTGCCTTGAACAGAAGAGTTCTGAAGAGATTGGTCTGAAAAAGTCCTACAAAGGATGGTTGATGACATGCCCTCGTCCTCTGATAATTCCAAGTCCTGGGGAATTTCCCCTTCTGAATATATTGACTGTCCTTCGTGGAAGGAACCTGAAGAGCCCGGATTAGGCGGGAGCCCAATATCTTCCACAAGGCGATGAGGAGGAAGATGTCCAGAGTGGCCAGAGTCAACTGACGCTCTTGAAGATGCACGGTTGGTGTTCTGCAAACCAGCGGCTATCCCGTCTAATTGCCTCTGCAATAATGGATTGCATGGACTGAGGAATGACATTATCAGCCTCTGCCTGTGGTCTGAGACCAGGGGCTGTAGGTGTAAATGTGGCAACAGGCTCCATACTGACCCTATGAAAGGGTTCATGAGAGGTCTCCGTATCCACCTGTGACACCTGTAAATTTCCCCATACGTCTGCATTAGTGCAGGGTAATAAGTGATCCAATGGGGATAGGAGGTCTATAACAGCCCCAGGTGGTAGATCCTGGGATGGGCGAGCAGAGTCCTCTGTAGTGTCAGGTCTGTGACTTTGCTTATTAACAGCCCTGTCACAGATTTTATCTAAGGCTTTGTGCCTGCGCCTCTCCGCCTTCTGGACTGCCTTAGAGTCCTTATGCAGGAGGCTCCTGTCACTGCTGCTGACAGCCTCTCCTTGACTATTTCTGTTTCTCTCTCTTCTCTCTCTCTCTCCCCTCTCCCCCCCTCTCTCCCTCTCCCTCTCTCTCTGTCGCTTGATTCCCAGAGACTGAAAACAGCAACTGCCAAGGAAACCAGGCTGCCCAATTAATTAGGAGCGCTAAGCTCCGCAAAGGGTAGGAGAGATCAATCCACTACCGGCAAGCCTATGCCGTGCTTTTTTTGAAAGCGTGGCTCAAGCCGCAGTGATCGGGAGTGCAACACTCCTGTTAGAGGAGAAAACTCCTGCAGCTGTCAATCAAGCAGTCAAGCAAGCCGCGCTGTTGCAACTGACCGTTAAAAATGGTGGGCTCGCTGCTGCAATCGGGAGCGCGAAGCTCCTCCCTCAGGAAAAGGAACCGAAGTCCCTTATCCCTCTCGGCTATCGGGAATGCGAAAGCTCTGCTAGAGAAAAAAAAAGGCAATCTCACAATAAAGCCAATTAGGCAAGCTGTCTGTGAGCGCTAAGCTCCGTAAGAGAGAAGAGAGGCAATCCAGCGATAGAGACGATCAGACAAGCTGCCCAGGAGTGCTAAGATGGCTGATAGGGCGACACAAGAGAGACTGCTGGCTCAAATAATGGTGACTTCCAACGGTAACACTCTGGGAGCGCACAGCTCCACTAACAGTGAGGGAGAGACCTCTCGTCCCCAGCTGTCAGGAATAGGGAGCGCGAAACTCCACCAACAATTCAGGAGACCACAAGCCTGAATCAATCCAGATCACAGTCTCACTTTTTGCCAGCTCTGCTGGATCTCAGCAGCAATGAGGCAGCTTGAGCCGAAGCTCCTGCTGCGGGGACAATCCCAGCGACTCAACCTGCTGTAGGGAGTCAGCTGTACCACAACTCACTGAGAATAAGAATCCGATGAATATAGAATCCAGGAATAAATCAATCCTTCAAATTGGAGTAATGGTTGGCACGCCTGTCCAAGCTGAGTGACTGAGTCAAAAAGCTGCAAGGGATAGCAACAGAGGCGTGACCTAAACAGCTCTGACAGACTCAGTCCAATCAGCTTAGTAGACGAGGTTAACCCATTCCTGGATGCTATATCCACCACTATGGAGAAATGCAATCATCATCATCGTTCCAAAAATATTACAATTAACTAACCAAGATACGAATAGTCTTTCTAACCATCCTCCTCTCTCTTTTGCAAACAAGATACATGCTACTACAGCTCAATATCCATCCATATGACATGATATGCTTATCATTTAAAAATAATGACTGCTGCTGAAATAGTGCTATTTGGAATAATATTTCAGTGATTTTTCCTTACCATGGTCATTATATTTTTACATGTAAAACAAAAAAGATAATTTCCTGCACTGAAAGTTTTAAACTCTGAACATCTACTCTTCTGCACCAGGGAATTGGTCTGCAGCTCTTACTAATACAAATATAGTACATATGAAGTTAAACACTTTTTTCATTCTTTAAACTCGTTTCCTCTTCTTTGAGATTGTTAGTATCAGGAGACACTGGACTGTCTACATATTTTTAAATATCCACTCAAAGAAGCAGCTACTTCATGCCATCTGATTACAGTACTCATTTTCTTTTCTATGGCACCTCTTTTTCCTCCCTTCCTAATTCAATCCATACTTTCAGAAGGATTTTAAAAATTATTTAATCAGATCCATTTGCTTAAAACAGGAAAATCTCCTGATGATTCATAAACATGATACAAAGGTGGCTGCCACATTTTTTTTCAGCTTTCCAGTCTAGCTTACAGTCCTGTTAATCCCTAAAAGTCTTCCTTCCAAGTTCTAACTATGCCTCATCCTGCTGATTTCTGAGCCCACACAAGGTCATCAATAAGTCTTTCGAATAAAAACAATTAAATTAGGGAGTCTTTAAAATTCTCCAACAGTAGAGTAAGCGTGACAGATGATACTGCTGTAGCAACATCTAGTTAATCAATTTTTAAAGTTCTAAAAAAAGCTTTCAAATGGTAGAGGAGAAAAACTGAAAACAAATTCTGAAAAGCAGAAGCAAATTTGAAACAGATGCCCATTATAAGCCACCTAATGGGTACATAGTATGAAAAAGAGAAAATTGCGCCAATGGCAAGCCACTGTGCTCCCTCCCTCCCCCCTTTTTTTGGTCCCCAATTGCAAGAGGTCAGCAAGATTCCAGGAGGGATGGGGTGAGAAGGAAGAGCAGCAGTTGAAGCCATTGTTCAGCAAATGAACAAGAACTATGTGAAGAACACCCATAGAAAAGACATGTGTCCACTACAAACCCCAAGCAAATCAGAACTCTGAGACTGAGATCTCTCTCAAAGAACTTACTGCCACATCATATTGGCATGATTCAATGTAAAACCAACTCTTAAATATTCCCCATGGTTTCAGTATAGTTAAAATAGTAAATGATCCCAAGTGTCACAGGTCACATTGTCCAATTAGGTTAATTGGTGGGCTCCTTAGGCACTACTCTTCATCTTCATCCGACACCTGTGGAGATGACCTTGGTTCCCAGGAGACAGTTCTCTGTTGTGTCTGACAATGCATTCCAGCCTCCTTCGCTCCCCCCCCCCCCACAACTCCCCATAGTGTGTGGCAACTGAGAAACAACAAAATGGCTTCTGCCAGGTTCGGTTTGAAGTTGACAACAAGTCCACAAAATGAAAGGAAAGAGTGCTGAAGGACAGGTAAGTAAAATGAAACAGAAATAAATAGCAAAAAAGGCAGCCAAAATCAGAAAATACAGTTTTGTGTGTGTGAAAGACAGTAACAGGAAATTTGGATAGTTGGCCCTGCCCCTAACAGACAACATTCCTGAATAGCAGACAAATGGGTTATGGCCACTATCAGATCGGTGATGTTATAACTGACTCCAGGAACCAGTTTTCATTCAGTAGCCAGACTACAGGCGGTTCTCGATTTACAACAGTTCATCTAGTGACTGTTCAAAGTTACAACGGCACTGAAAAAAGTGACTCATGACTGTTTTTTACAGTTACAACCTTTGCAGCATCCCCAAGATCATGTGATCCAAATTCAGATGCTTGGCAACTGGTTCATATTTATGACCGTTGCTGTGTCCCAAGGTCATGTGATCACCTTTTACGACCTGACAAGCAAAGTCAATGGGAAAGTCAGATTCACTGAACAACCGGCAACTGCAGTGATTCACTTAACAATTGAGGTAAGAATGGTTGTAAAATAGGGCATAACTCACTTAGCAAATATCTCACTTGACAATAGAAATTTTGGCTCAATTGTGGTCGTAAGTCGAGGACTACCTGTATTGAAGTCACACAACTATGGGACAGTGTGGGCAGAAAGGACTAGGAGAATTAGACCAAAGGAAAAACAGATTTGGATAATTTAAATAATTAAATATTGTAGAAAACAATGTTAAGAGTATTTTTTATTTAGAACACAGTACTGTAATAATTGGACAGACTATAGAATAGTAAATAAAATAGAATTGAGTAGAAAGTAAAACAGAAGAACAACACAGGATAACAGGAAGAATAATTGCTGGGAATAAAACAAAATAAACTTTGTATTGTAGTACGACAGATGGATGGATGGATAGAAAGGGAGGGAATTTTTTTTGGTCTTGGTACATATGGGCATACATACATGCAGGCCAAGTGACTACAGATAGTCCTTGACTTACAACAGTTCACTTAGTGACCGTTTGAAGTTACAACAGCACTGAAAAAGGGACTTATGACCATTTTTCACTTATGACCATTGCAGCATCCCCATGGTCATGTGATTTACATTCAGATGCTTGACAACTGACTCACATTTATGATGGTTGCAGTGTCCCGGGGTCATGCGATCCCCTTTTGCAACCTCCTGACAAGCAAGAACAGACTGGACTGCCATCTGTCAGAATGGTGTCGGGTCTCCTGCTTGGGTGGGAGATTGGACTAGATGACCTACAAGATCCCGTCCAACTCTGTTATTCTGTTAAGGTTCACTTAACAACCCTGTTACTAATTTAACAACTGCAAGGATTCAGTTAACAAATGTAGCAAGAAAAGTCAAAAATGGGGCAAAACTCACTTAACAAATTTCTCACTTAGCAACATAAATTTTGGGCTCAATTGTGGTCTTAAGTTGAGGGCTACATTTAGAAACTTTTAAACAAAGATTTATGGTATGTTTTGGCATGATAGACAGTAGTCTAGCATATACCCATATTATGTTCAAATTTATTTCATTAAACCACTTACTGGAAATGGGTAAGCAACTATAACTAGGAAGATAACAAAGTTGCATGGATATCAAACTACATTGCTGAAGCAGGGAAAAGAACAAGATAGCATAAAAGTAAAAAAAAAAAAACACCCTTCCATTGCTCCCTAAAAATAACTCTACTTTTCTTTTTCTTACTTTATATTACTTTAAGGAATTAAACTGTTCTGGTTTTCTTTCCTGAGCAACTTCAAAAAGACTGCTTGATTCATTTTTTTTCGCTTTTTGCCATTCTCAAAATTTAAGATTTCTTGCTTAATGTATTTGCACAGATTTTCAAATTTATTTAGAGCAACCTGACTGCCAACTTTCTAACAATTGTGATATAAGAAGTCTATGCTTTTCCTGAAGTACTCCCCAAAATCATACACCAAGTGGAACCAAATTGGAACATTTCAGCCTGATAAATAGAGCTCTTTCTCTTTCCTAAAACATAAAATTAATTCAGTGTACTGCTAATCGCACGAGGCAGCAATGCTTCAGTTGTTATTAACATTGATGCAGGAAAGCATGATGCGTCTTCTACATTAGCCACGCACATGCCAATTTTCCTTTGGATACATACCAATCCCATTATCACTGTAATGCCCCAAAAGACTCATCTGAATGCTATGCTTTTGGCCTATGTACATCACCAAATTGCATTTAGGAAGCATACTGTTTCTACCGTTTTTCACAACTTTAATTTTAATCCACATATTTTGGAAGCAGAAACTTCTACTTCAGCAGAAACTGCAAAAGCCAATTAGCTAAGAATCCCCCAAACTAGGTCACTCTAAACCAGGCACAATCACCACCACATGATGGGGTTTAGCAAGGAAGAACTTACCAGATAAATTTGAAAAAGTTGAAAAGGTGAATTCTTTTTCGAAATGAACTTGATTCAGGGCCACATGATGGACATATTCAGATCATTTTCTTGGCAGCAATATTAAATATGAAAATATGACTTTGTCATTTTGAAGCGCAGCCAACAATCCTTGTAATTCCTAGAGATCTCCTACTAGACTGACCCTACCCTGCCTAGCTTCTACAGTAAGCCCAGATAAATTTGTATACCTGTGAGAGTGATAGCATAGTTGAATGCAGACAAAGATAGTTTATTACAAACTGAACTTAGCTCTTGTTGAAATGAAAACCAGTGAGAAGGTAGTAAGGGCGAATCGAGATCCAACACAATAATTGGATTAACACATAATAAACCATGGTTTATTTATCCTTGCTTTATTTAATATATTACAATTGGCAAGGTTCACATACTGCTTACTTTTTATTTGGGCAGATCTACACAAACTGCTATGCCAAAACAAATGACATTATGGCTTATGCAATGTGAGAGCCCAGTATTCGAATGTGAACTGCAATAACTGCAATGGTCATTTTCACATTTACAAACCAAGGTGAAGGAAGAAATGCAGATTCACTGAGAGCATTTATGTGTGTAACACATTTACATAGATACATACTTATGTTAGCTTGACTCTGAGGTTCCTTGCTGCAGGACACAGTTGAATGACTTACAGGATTGAATAAACTGACTGGATTCTCTCCAGTTGTTTTGGTAAATTCTTTGGATGTGCCTTGCACCACCATAAGATCTGCACAAATGGATGGCCATTTGTCCAAACTGCTTTAGCAGATCCTACATTGAACAACCGCTTGAACTACCGTATTTTTCGGAGTATAAGACGCTCCGAAGTATAAGACGCACCTAGCTTTTGGGGAGGAAAACAAGAAAAAAAAAATCTGCCTCTGCCTCCCAGCAATTTGCCTACCAGCAAACAGCAAACAGTACAGATGATATACACTGTTTGCTGTGTATTTCTGTGCATGTGTGCCTGACCCATAGAAATAGCAAAGAATTGGAGAAATGTACATTATGGCAATATATTAATGCCAGAAAGTTTTCTTAAATGTAGTCACATTAACTCCTCCCAATTATTTAAATAGATCTACTCCAAACATGACTATTCTCTTCTATTTAAAAGAAGAGACAATAGCACTGGGCCTCTTCAGATCAAGCATTTATTTTAAAAAGCTTCTTCATTTTGTTAAGTTGTCTAGAACAATAATAAAGCAGTCTTTAAAAAATAAGTGTAATAATTTGAACATTCTATAGACATTTATAGTTATCGACTTGCCTCCTTGCAGCAAACAACAAACAGCCAGTTTCAGCAGTGATTAGCACAAGAAAATAAAATTCTGCCTCTGCCTCCCAGCAATTTGCCTCCTTGCTGCTTTAGTTTCACTTTCAGTTTTAGCACATGGTCTGCCTGCAGCCTCAATCAGTTGAGGGTCGGGAAGCTGATAATCACTTGCTTGGCTTAACAGGCTCTGCGCTGTTTGCTGCAAGGAGGTAAATTGCTGGGAGGCAGAGGCCAAAGAGTGGGGGTGGCTGGGTGGGGCTACATTCGGTGTATAAGACGCACCCAAGTTTTCACCCTCTTTTTGGGGGTAAAAAAGTGTGTCTTATACTCCGAAAAATACGGTAGATGACTGCTGAGATACTGTCCAAAGTTGATATTACTCTAAGAATGTAGCATGATTTGGCTTAATAGCAATAAAGACAGTCTTTCGTATAAGGATTTTGGATGGTAGCAATGAAATGAATTTTTAGCTATAAATATTTATGTTTATGTTTAATACTTTACTGCTTTTTAATCTGTCTGTATGGTATAAGATATAAAATATATCATTAAACTACAATCAAACAACTGCCTTCAGCATTTTATTTTAGCAATTCTGAACGTACACATGGACACAAGAATGTTCATAGAAATGTCACCATACTTTGAAAACTGAGGAGTGAGCAATTCTGCAGGTTAACAGGTACAAACCACACACCCTTACCTTGAGACTGGGTTTGGACAGCAGCTGCAAGAGTTCTCTGATCTCGTTGTTTTGTGGTTTATTGTGCAGCTCTTCAGCCAGCTGTGAAGGAAATTAAAACGACCCAAAGAACATTAGCCAATGCATTGTTTTATTCAATGTGTTGATGACAACCCAACATCAGTTTTGTTCAAATTTATTACTTTCAAGTAGCTTTAGCATGAAGGAAAACAGATAATCAATCACTGCTCTTCATTTTCTGTCCTTTGCACTATATTCTGGGCAAGTCTTTCAACTGAATTTGACTTAAGTTGACCATTTCTGGCAGCAGCACCCAGATCACATTCTGATTTATAGCAATAAGAACAAATCCCAGAACACTCATCTAAGTGAATGGTCCTTTGCATGCAAACAAAGCACTGCTTGTAAAAATGGCTGGATCAAACTTATAGCGGTCTATAAAAACTAACTTGTGAGTGGAGAGATGAAAGATACATTGCTTCCAAAATACCCACAGTAGCTTTTTTGTTTAGAGCTGGAATGCAGAATCATGGTGCTTCTGTTGTGTTACTACTCCAGATTTTATTATGTTTGCATACAAGAAGCAAATCTCTTGTTTAGTGTATGACAAGTGAATCACAGAAATGTAGCTAAGAATCAAATCACCAGATATTCAGGCATTCTAAAGCCTGAATGGTCTTTGAAAAGGAACTCAACTATGTCAGAGTATAATCCAAAGCAGTGTTCTAGATAATACAGCAAGAAGCTCTAACTTCATAGAGTAATGACTGCATTCTTCTTATATAACAATACAGATGCTATAGAAAAGAACTTATTTTTGCAAATTCATGATCATAGGAGCTAGTATTCTGCCTTCTATTTTGACTTTTAAATAAAAATACATGAAAGTGTCGGTCTACAATAAAAATACAGCACTGTATCAAAAATTATCATTAGGTATGCATCACTATATGTATTTTTCCTTTAAATCAGTTTAATTTTTCTCCCAGCACCTCATGTTTTGTCATAATTTATACAACTATGCACGCAATCAGAAAATACAGGGTTGATTTTTATTAATAAAAATTCTAGGAAACACCAGGGAAGAAATGGTAAACTGAAGACAATCCTGCTAAAAGCAGAGCTAATAAACAGATTGGAATGAAGAATTAGAAAGCAGACTGGCTCTCTCTAATGCCTCTCCAGACAAGGAGGTCGCCCACAAGTGCTCCAGACAGTAGCTCCTCACAAAGACTTCCAGAGAGTAGTCTCTGATGGATTTACCCACTGGGAGATGAAGAAACAGCAATCTTGCTCGAACCATGGTTGGCATATCTAAAATAACATTGGGTTTGCATATAGCTAATCCTCAACTTATGATCACAATTAGGATTGGCATCTCCATCAGTGAGCAAGGCGGTTGTTTCAGTGGCTGGCACTCCCAGTTGTAAAGCGACCTCATAGGTTAAGCACCTGAAGCAAAAGAGCAAAGGAGGACAGGAAGTTCCCTCCGTGAGCAGAAGGGAACTTGTGATGTGGCACAGAAATGGAGCTTGGATTTTCAGGATTCCCACTTCATTTTTCCAGTTCAGCACAGGAGTTCCCTTCCACGTATGAATGAAGTGGGGTAAACTCCTGCACTCTTGAAGATCTGAACTTCATTTCTGGAGCCAGATGAAGGATTCCACACCCCCTGTGCAGGGGAGGGGAGGCAGGGAACACCTTGAAACTCTGAAACTTTCCGTGACGGTTTTCCCACTGACTTTTTAAAGAAGTCAGCAAAGATGATTGCAAATTGTGATCACATGATCATAAGGCACTTGGCAACTGGTTGTGTGAACAGGTTGCCAAGCACATAGATCACAATCATGTGAGCTGGGGAGGCCTGGCATTTTATAATAGCTGGAAATGCTTTATGGACTGTAAAGTACCCTTTCTGAGCCATTGTTAAGTTTGAACAATCATTAAACAGCCAATCCTTAGTCAAGGACTACCGATACTTAATTTTCAGATAATTTTCAAAAATTGATTGTCAACTGCTTTTCAGCTATTAGGAACCGTAGGATTGATAAGGTTTACAATACTAAGTGAGTTTCCTTCAATCCTTCGTGAAAGAAGTTAAATGCAAGATCTAAAAAAAAAACCCTTTTGGATCAACAGCAAGAGTGATTAGATCTTTGATTTTGGAAAATTATAAATGGACTAAGGGTCCAGATGGATTTGAAAAAAGATTTTTGAATTATTTATCAAAATCTTTCACATGAATAGAATAACAGAGTTGGAAGGACCTTAGAGGTCTTCTAGGCCAACCCCCTGCTTAGGCAGGAAACTCTACACCACTTCAGACAAATGGTTATCCAATCTCTTTTTAAAAACTTCCAGTGTTGGAGCATTTACAACTTCTGGAGGCAAGCTGTTCCACTGATTAATTGTTCTAACTGTCAGGAAATTTCTCCTTAGTTCTAGGTTGCTTCTCTCCTTGATTAGTTTCCACCCATTGCTTCTTGTCCTATTCTCAGGTGCTTTGGAGAATAGCTTGTATTCTTTCAGTTTAGAGGCGAGTTCTCTGAAATTGCTGTTTTTCATAGGCACTCTTTCTAGAGTCTCAACATCTTTTTTACATCGTGGCGACCAAAACTGGATGAAGTATTCCAAGCGTGGCCTTACCAAGGCATTATAAAGTGGTATTAACACTTCACGTGATCTTGATTCTATCCCTCTGTTTATGCAGCCTAGAACTGTGTTGGCTTTTTTGGCAGCTGCAGCACACTGCTGGCTCATATTTAAATGGTTGTCCACTAGGACTCCAAGATCCCTCTCACAATCACCACTATTGAGTAAGGTACCACATATACTGTACCTGTACATTTTGTTTTTCTTGCCTAAATGTAGAACCTTACTTTTTTCACCATTGAATTTCATGATTCAATGGTGAATCATGAATGGATACATGAAAAATACTTTTATTTTGAATTCTTTTTTTAAAAAAAATTATAGAATGGAGGTTTGAAGATTGGACACAATAGAGAACCAGAAGGAACTAAAGATTACAATTAAAATAGAACAACAGTTAAATTTGACTTGCTAATTCAGGATGGAGCAAAATATTTTACAATAGGCATATTGAAAGGTATTTTTCAACAACGGACCAAGAAGTTAATTTTACGGGTGTCTTCCATTATAATTATATTCTGTTTAAAATATGTTATTGAAGAGGAACAATTTTTACTGGATAAGACTGAAATTGATCTGAAAGTGGATTTAAAAATAACAGGCTACAAGAATGATATGGAAAAAGATGCTACAAGGATATACAAATAAAATCAGTTGATGTTTTAGTAGTTAAAATGAATACACAAATAACAAACCAAGAGAGTGACCTGGATAACATTCTTATATTGGATTCTTATATTGGATTCACAAAGAGACGTGAAGCTTTTAAGAATTTTGTGAGAAGGGACCAAAAAAATGAAAATAAATCAAGTTCTAGGACATTATTTGGAAGGATTAAAGATCAAGATTGTTAAAAGCAAAAGGAAGGAATATAAAGTTGGTTTGTTTGGTCAAGGTTAAAATTGATATGTTGTTATCTCTGCTAAACATTAATGGACTTTAGCTGATATGGACTGAACAATGAGGTTTTAAGGATTTGTTTATAGATGGGACATGGAAAGAAGAGATCACTTGTTGCATTTTAAGAAAAGGAGATAAAATCACTAAAATTGATGAAGGGGAAGTATTTATTTATATATTTCATTTATTTTTCTTTACTATATTCGTATTTTTTCTATTTTTATTTTCTGCACCAGTTTGTGTTCTAATTCCTTTATTTTTTAGTTTGTACTAGTTTTTATTTTCTTAATTGTAATTTTTTATAAATTACTATAAAGTTATAGTAACAATAAATTAAATAACATGCCATTTGGCATAATTTCATTTTTAATTATGAAAACAATTAGTAAAGACGTCTCATTTCTTTAATTATTATTAGTAATTTATCTTATTCTCTCTGTTATTAGCTACTTCATCTATATGTATTTTTGGAAAACAACACTCTTCACTCTTAGCATATTAGATGGTAACAAATTTTCTTTCAAGATAGATGATAAAATATAGCTGCCTACAATTTATCTTAGTTATCAAGGCAGAATGAAAACCATTCTAAATGATATGTTTCTAGAATTAAAGACTTAATACAATTCAAAACAAGATGATAAATCGTATGATCATAGTTCTTTGGAAAGTGTTCTCGATTCTTCTCAGATGATCTACTTCATATGTTTATTCTATCCACTGCTTTCAGTCTTCAAAATCTGTTATGTCAATAGACATTTTGTACACACTTACATCATCTGCCAAAGCTGATGCACCGTGTAACATGGGCACAGGGCTCTGTTTTTCGTAGTGATGCAATTTTTCATGAATCTAGGAAATAATGGAACAAAAAGGTTTAGTTAGCAGCAGAAATATATTTTGGAGATATAATGTGTTTCCCTGAAAATACGACCTACTCAGAAAGTAAGTCCTAGCTTGATTTTTACACGTGTGCCCAATATAAGCAGTACCCCCCAAATAAGTCCTAATTAAGACCCCGCCCACTCCAGGCTGCACGGGTAAAAATTAAGCTAGGGTGGGGATTGGGGAGTGAAGCTGCCCTACTACTTACCTTTGGATAGTTGCAGCCAGGCCTCGCACACCTCGGCCCATTTCTTTTGCTGCAGTCGGCAAGGCTTTTCTGAAGGCCTCTGTAGCCGATAACAGAGCTCCAGATAGATCCGGAACTCTGTTATTGGCTAGAGAGGCCTTCAGGAAAGACTTGCTGGCTGCAGAAGAAATGGGCCAAGGTGTGCGAGGCCTGGCTGCAACTATCCGAAGCCGAAGAAGTTCCTGAAGGCCTCTGACAGCGAAAAGGAGACCGGGGGCGACACAGGCAAGGGAGGTGAGTCAGTGGACATCCCCCCCCCCAGAAATAAGACCTTGTGCCTTTTTTGGTGGCAAAAAATATAAGACAGGGTCTTATTTTCAGGGAAACATGGTACAGTGGCCAGTTAAACAACTGCAAAAAACAAACAAAAAACCTACCCATTTTACGGAAGCATTTAGTAGTGAACATGTAGATATAATTCATCATCACCTTTTGGTGAAGTGATGAGATTATAAAGTCAAAAGGGGGAAAAAAATAACCATTGTAGACCAATATACAGTCAACCTACATTCACTTTTCTTTCTCTTGTTTTTTACTTCATAGTTCTTTATCTGTCCTCACATATTTTCTTACACCTTATGATTTAGATATTATAATTCTTCTGAAAACAAAAATATATAACATGCTATACTTTACCAATACTTCTGAAGTTACCAATATAAACAAGCAACGAGCTATGTTGTTTTCCTAATATTTATTCAGCAAAATATACTTAGATATCATGTTTCTTAGATTTTAATAGCCATGTCACAACCATCTGTTTTTATCCCCTATACATACAATTACACGTTTTTTGACAAGCTATGGAATAAAATACATTTGTAAGAAGATGTAAACAGGTCGTTTCTTCAAGTCTTTTAAAAGATATAAAATATCAAGTCATTTAAACATACAACATATTCCTGCTTTTAAACAAACTAACATTAGTATTTCCTCATATTTCAACACAATCAAGTAATGACTGTTTACAGTCTGATTATAAAATCTAGACATTCTGTCACAATGATTTGCAAGCATTCCATTTTGCATAAAATGTTTCTTCCAGGCTACAACATTTTGCAACATTTAAAAAAAAAAATAGCCAAGAGAAGAAAGCGATAGATTGCTAACATTTCAATAAGCAAATTGCTTATTTACATAACTTTTTTGTTGGACTGCATCAAGTCAATATAATTTAACATTTTCTCTGCCAAAAATGGACTTAATAACATGTTTGGGAAACCTGCAAGAATGCACCTTCGTGTTTTTCCCCACTTCCCAAAACATACTGCTATTAAATATGATTTCTATTTACCTATCACAGATGTGATTAATTCTGCATGATTTGCCCAAACCAATTTTGAAGCCATCTGAAAAAGATGGATTTTGATTTATCTTGGGACATTTATATTAAGGCAATAAAATTTGTGAGTTTATTATTTATTATATTTCCATACCCAGAAACCAAATTTGCAAGTTATTTCAAAAAGCACTTCCTTTATTCTAAAGGAGAAACTGATTACACGATCTATCCCTCCTTTTATAAACTCTTAGAAAATGGTGGTTTAGGAGAGTTACTATAAAATAGTAAAATATTATACAATAACTCTTCTAAACTACCATTTTCTAAATGTGTATAATTCTCAGAACAAATTATAAAATTGCAAATTTGTCAACAAGTCCACGAAGATGGGGGGAACCCTTAAGAAATTGTTACTTTTTCTAAAAATTTCCCTAAGCTTAACAGTAGTTAAAGTTCTCGTTGATTTTAACCATTGTGTTAATCCTGATTTAACTATATCAGGAATTCAGAATTTAAAGCTCTTTTGAAAATTTTGATTAGCTGTATTTATAAAGTTATAATTGTAAAAACGATTATACTAATTATTCTGTTTTAAACTATAAAACATTAATATTAGGACTATACTTTTATATGCAAAATGGTACTCTGTTCAATTCATTAAAATTAATGGTGGAATTCCCTTCTAATTCAATATATTTGCTTTATCTGACCTGCAATCTTATTTTGCATTCCCCTTTCAATTTTCAGTCTTTAAATATAACTGAAAAATCTAGACATCTTCTGAATTAATAGTTAAGTTATTCAAACTATTTTATTTTTGCAAGTGTATAATCTAAATACTATTATAAACCCCTCGCTCCTTGGACAGTCTCATTAAAAACCAAATGTTGGTCTTTCTGAAAGAAACTGACTTCTTTGTTCCTCATATAACAAAATAAAGCAGCTATTATTTGAGATTTCAGAGACTTCATTCAAATGAACTTTTTTGGTCAATAAGGAGAAAGTGTTTTGATGACTCTGCTTATAGGAAGAGGTTCCCATGGTGGATAGAGGAAATTCAGATTAAAGCCAAACAAATTACCCTTCCTCCAAGATAAATTTCTCTATGCTTTTACAGCCAAACTCCCTGCTCAGCTGCTGAAAAAACTATTCTCAAAATTGGATGAGTTTTTGTTGTGCACTTTAATCTCAAGGTTTTTTTTTTTTTTTTAATAACGTGGACACTTTCAGAATATTCAAAAGTTGGAAGAGAAACTCTCATCTTGTCTTTTTTGACATGGAAACATGAGGCTCTAGCAACAATCCTGTTTTATGCAGTCCACATACTAAAACCTGAAGTCCTTGAACAGCTATATAGGGATACCATGCTCTCTTTCTTTAAATATATTAAAATACATCTTTCAAAATACATATTCATAGGCTTGTTTATTAATTACTGCATATGCAATCCATGGTCATAACAACTTGAATACAGACTGCTTCAAGACTGGAAAAAGTGTGTAACAAGGCTACATTGGTACGTACATCTATTTAATTAATACACAGAAGCAATTTTGAGGCACCTGTTCCACTATCTCTCAAAAGCACCCATTGCCAGATGTTCACTGCTGAAGACAAAGAGCAGCAACAATAACAAAACTATTTCATGTCCTCGGGCTGTACAGATCTTTGCAGGAAAAATTATCTTCACTTGTACTTCATAGAAAAATGAAACATTTCTTATCCTTCTTCAACAGACCTATTTTGCATTGTGTCCAATAGCTGGTTGTATAAAGGTGTGTTGGATTGCTGCTCCAATCTTCTCCAATGTTCCCCGTGGTAGAAGCAGAGAGCAAGTTGTGAAAAATCTTCAGAAATGCATTATTTACGGTATATGGCCAGAAGGGAGAAAAGCTCCAGAGGCATTTAGAAAATGATTCTTAGGATTTAATTCTCCAAGTTCTTTCAAGAAGGTTCAACACCCATTTGCATTCTGATTCAGGGGACCCTGAGGATACAGATAAACCCCCAAATGGCCTCAACAACTCGCAGAAAGCTAAGGACCAACCTTCAGAGTGCTAATAACCAGATGATGATTACAAGGAATATAAATCTTTCTATTCTCCACCATTCAGTCAGAATTGAAGAAGTTTCTTGGATGAGAAGCAACATTTCTTCAAAAAAACAAAGTCCAATTGCCTTTTGAAAAGCACCTTAAGGCAATTTTGAGGTAACTTTAATTTAAAAGAATCATAGATTGCAATCAAATTTCGTAGGAGAAATTTTGATATTTTAAGATATGCAGACAGCACCATTCTACTGGCAGAAAATGAAGAGTGTATAAAATAATTTATCCTAGAAGTTAAGGAAGAAAGTAAAAAAACTGGATTGCATTTAAATGTCAAGAAGACTAAAGTTTCCACAACAATAGGAATCATGATATGAACAATGAAAATTGAATCACTCCAGAATTTCTTTTTTCTTTTCAATTCCAAAATTTACCTAACAGGAGTCACTGGGCCCAAATTAAATGCAGAATATTATTTGTGCACATTGCAATGACTTACATTAAGAAGATCTGGACAATAATAATAATTTAAAAAGCAGATAGAAGAAAATTAGAAACTTCTTCAGATTATGATACTTCAAGTACTTCAGGCAGCAAATGTAACAAACAATGAAGTTACAAACTGGAAATATCATTGGGATTAAGATTACCAAACTACGAATGCCTTACTTGATTCCTTGGAGAAATTGGATTATGAGTGGTTGGAGGTGCAGGACAGGACGTGTTAAAAGATACAATCAAGTGATATACTGGTTTAAATCTAGAAACTTTAAACTTTAAGTTGAAAAACACTGGGACATTATCAAGAGAGATCTAAATCTATGAAGTCTCTGAAAGTTGGATATAATTGAAGAGGGGAAGCTAGGGGTACAATCTTGTTTTGTACTTCCATTCATGAAAATAAGTAAATAGATGTGGCATGGAGACCTTACACCTAAATATGAGATTGCTATGTTTTTTTTTTTAAATGTACAGTAATATTTCCAACATATATGGCTTTGCACAACTGGCACCTCAGATTATAGAAATGACAATCACTCGGAGTATCTTCTGTTAAAATGTAATAACTCCAATAAGTTAAAAACTTTTATGATGACTCACATCACCTTCAAAATTCAGTTTAATTGCCAACTGTTACATAGAATTCAGAGCTAGAGATTCATTTTAGAACATAATTTCTACTCAAAAAGAAGATCTAATGTGATCTAGTATCATGTGTGTTATAGCAAAAATTGTGAAGGTAAAAAAGAAATGACATCACTGTTACTAACCTTCACAAGTAACAAATAATTCATATGCTGTTAACATGATGGGCACCTAGAACTATTTTTCCTAGGTCGTGATATTTTTGGCCTTGACAATTAATGTATAGATATTTTCATAATAGACAATGCAAGGCAAAGTTTAGCGGATCTTAATCTGAGATGTAGCAATAGTAGAAACATCCAAAATACAAAACTAAGACAAAACAGATTTTTAAAAAAGAGAGATATGCAACTCACATTACAAGTGTTTCAATGCCTTTCAGAAGGATGTAGAACTGTTAGAAATGCAACATAGATATTATAGTTTACAATTCCTTAGCTTCTTGTTAGGATGAATGGGGACTATATGCCTAATAAAAATAAATACCCCATGTCACAATTGGCAAATGAAATGAAAGTTTGAAGGTGATTTTAGTGCATCATGTCATTTGCACAGCAAATATATTAAGCAAAATTGTAAAGATATTTTAATATTGCAGTTCAGACATTTCTTAACAAGAATGCTAACTACAAACTAAGAGAACAAAAGCCTGACAAATATTTGCTTTACAACTCTCCCTCAGACTCCAGATGGAAAGACTGAGCTAAAGATAATGTAGTGCATTTGATACATGTAAATAATAAAATATGATAGCAGAATAGAATGAGATAAAAGCACCTTTACACAAAGTAATAGCATCAAATAAATTCAAATACAGGAATTGAAATTTAATTGATAAACATGTTAAGAAGAAAACATGAGCGCTCAAAACATGTTCTTCCACAAAATATATTCCCTGTATTTTCAACAGTTCTAAAGAAGATATTTATGACTGTCAATTGGCACTGAATGCAACTGGAATACTGAACTTACCATGACATTCTCTGAGGAATGATTGTTTTTATATTTTGAAACAAGCATGCTAAATAGAAAAAGGTACTATTTAAATTAATAGAGCCTTAGGGGCCTCTATCATGCAATTAAGAGACATTCATGTGGGAAAGATCTATCACAGCATATTAGCTAGGACAGTAATAAAAAAAAACTTTGGGATTCAGAGGAACAACTTCAGGAAGTGGGAGGAAAAATTCTAAACACATCCTGCAGATGGGCTTTAAAGAAGAATGTACTGGATTACCATACAAGCTGTGAAAATAAATAATTCTGTGTACCTGTTTAAATTGTGAAAATTTTTGTCATTAGATGACTATCAATAATTTAGGCTATTTTAAAGTGTACCAGACAAATCCAATGATGATTAAAATGTTTCCTACTTCTCTGATCACAGACAGCACACCCAAAATACCACTTGCTATGGAACCACACAGGAGCTACTTTCCTATGAGGCTCCCGAATAATTTAAATGGCCACAGTGGACCCTTATATAATATGTTTGCTTGGCAGAGAACTACTTTCTTCTTGAATAACAATAGTTCTTGGTGAACTAAGGCCATGTCTTTTATTATTTTTTCAAAGATTACAAATTAAATAACTATGTAAATGGTAACTAGGACAAAAGCCCATAATACGACATGGGTAAATGTTCCATGAATAGAATATTACCTCTATTTTTTGTTAACTGCCTCACCTCAGACGGTATGGCATGTAGAGAAGAGTATTAGTATTAGGGAACAGGAGCATCTTACAGTATCAGGAATTGGTTCACGGCAGGGCCTGATTTTAACAGCGCAAACCATGCATTTTATTCTTTAAGGAAAAATAGAACAAATAAAAAACATCCTTCCATGTCAGGCAAAGCATATTGTCTCTATTTTGGATCAAGTTTCTTTTCTTTTCTTTTCTTTGCTTTGCTTTGCTTTCATCTAATTCATTAGATAAAACAAATTTGTACAAGACAGCAATTGTTAAATTTATTTTGATTTACAAAAAGGAAAGAAAAGAAAAAGGCCCATAAATTATATACTGTATATATTAAACAAAAATTTATTCTATATTTCATATCATGTTATAAAAGTAAATTAGTAATATTTAAATTAGTTCACTTAACTCTGGGAAAAATGGGACACTGCAAATATAAACCAATATATGCTCTTCAAGTGTCTGAAACTTTCCCCATAGAAATTTCATCAATAAATACAAAAGGGAAAATAAAGTCTTTTGGACTTTATACAAACGATTGGGAAAGATGAGGGCACCTTGATACTCTCTGAGCTTGCTTGTTTTCTTGCAGATTTTTCATTACCCAAACTAGGTAACATCATCATTGCTGGCAAGGAATGGGGTTTGCTCTCAGTTTATATTATAGCTTCTTGCCCTGCCGCTGTTGGTGGGGGTGGTCTTAGAGACTCTTTGGTTGGGCTGTTTACTGTTGGCTTCTTTGGCAGTTTCTTGATGGCTAATTTGTCAGAAGGCCCACTCCTTACCAGCAACTGATGATGTTACCTAGTTTGGGTATTGAAACGTCTGCAAGCTCAGAAAGCACCAAGGACCCCTCATTTCAACCCTGAACTATAAATATTCTTCTGTATTGATTGGGAAAGATGTCTAATACTTTACAACCCTAAAAACTGCAACAGCCACCTTTGTTATCTTTCCTTTTATTAGATTTGTATCTGGGCTTATACCTTGAAGCACAGAATGATGTACATGGAGATAACATTTCCTCTTTTTCCCCACAAAGCAACCCCCCAAAATCATGATGAACTAAGAAAAAGTTACCAAGCCTAAAATTAACCAGTAAGCTTCCGTCATTTACTATGGACTTGAGCCTGGCTTTCCCCACACTCTCAGTCAAACACTTTAACTACTGCACCACATTGGTTCTCATCCCTGTTAATTTCCAAATCATTGATATATAATTCAAAAAAAGAGATAAGTATCTCAATACCAGTGAATCTGCCAGAACAAAATTGGGGTAAAATAACTTGTCTGAAAGAATCATTATAGTACATGACTGTATCATCTGAAATGTTCCATTTTGAATAAATCTCCAACAATTAGCTAAATTCCTCCCCCCCCCCCTTTTAAATCAGAAGTGGTTCTTCCAGATTAGTCTTCTATTGCATACGATGTTAACCTTTAAGAGACATTTTAAGTGCTTTAATGATTGCAGTTGCCATATAACGAGTAAACCATCTGGCCAAATGGAGTTAAAGATGCTTAGGCATCTTTCCGATGCAGTAATATATCCCAAAGCACTCCTTTATTACAAACTAAGAAAAGATTTATCAACTCAGAACATCCTAAAGTTACTGATTCGTATTTTTTAATTGTCTTCTGGCAGAAATGCAGCCATAAATATTGCCTTGTTACTTCCAGGATCATCGCCAGCCAATACATGCTAGCCAGCAGAGAGCTCTATGGGATCCTTGCATCTGAAAAATTAGGAGCCCTAGAGGATGGTGTTCTTAGCAGTAATCCCCTCGCTGTAGAACAATTTGACATCCCTCACCCTAAGCTAATATTCAGGAAGGCATGAACACCATGATAAAAATTAACTAGCAACTTTGTGAGATGTTATTTGTTACTGTATTTTTACAACTGTAAATTCACTAGAGTCCATGACTAACAACATACAAATAATTTATAAATATATAAATGAGCATATAAAGAATTGTCACAGTCCAAACGAATATTTCCCCCCTCTGTTTCCTGCTATATAAATGCAGATTTCTTCAAGAAGCTAGGGATCCCAAATTTGGTATAAAATCCAAGTAGCAGACTTGTTTTACACATTTCTTTACGTCTAATTTCCAATTTCTAAACTAAAAGCTTCATGATAATTATGAAACCAAAACTGCAAATAATTTTGTAAATTATAAAGTACAATATACAGTATGTACACCCCCTCACATTTTGTAAATATTTAAGTATATCTTTTCATGTGACAACACTGAAGAAATGACACTTGGCTACAATGTAAAGTAGTGAGTATACAGCTTGTATAACAGTGTAAATGTGCTGTCCCCTCAAAATAACGCAACACACAGTCATTAATGTCTAAACTGCCGGCAACAAAGTGAGTACATCCCTAAGTGATAATGGCCAAATGGGGCCCAAGTAGCTGTTTTCCCTCCCTGGTGTCATGTGACTCGTTACTGGTACAAGGTCTTAGGTGTGAAGGGGGAGCAGGTGTGTTAAATTTGGTGTTATCGCTCTCACTCTCTCATACTGGTCACGGGAAGTTCAA
>QLTV01001318.1:2730549-2749992 GCA_003457575.1 Thermophis baileyi | reverse complement strand
TGTGTGGCGGCAACCAGGTGAGGAGTACAAAGACAAGTGTGTCTTGCTTACAGTCAAGCATGGTGGTGGGAATGTCATGGTCTGGGGCTGCATGAGTGCTGACGGCACTGGGGAGCTACAGTTCATTGAAGGAACCATGAATGCCAACATGTACTGTGACATACTGAAGCAGAGCATGATCCCCTCCCTGCAGAGACTGGGCCGCAGGGTAGTATTCCAACATGATAACTACCCCAAACACACGTCCAAAATGACCACTGCCTTGCTAACGAAGCTGAGGGTAAAGGTGATGGACTGGCCAAGCATGTCTCCAGACCTAAACCCTATTGAGCATGTGTGGGGCATCCTGAAACAGAAGGTGGAGGTGCACAAGGTCTCTAACATCCACCAGCTCCGTGACGTCGTCATGGAGGAGTGGAAGAGGCCCCCAGTGGCAACCTGTGAAACTCTGATGAATTCTATGCCCAAGAGGGTTAAGGCAGTGCTGGAAAATAATGGTGGCCACACAAAATATTGACACTTTGGGCCCCATTTGGATATTATCGCTTAGGGGTGTACTCACTTTTGTTGCTAACAGTTTAGACATTAATGGCTGTGTGTTGCGTTATTTTGAGGGGACAGCACATTTACACTGTTATACAAGCTGTATACTCACTACTTTACATTGTAGCCAAGTGTCATTTCTTCAGTGTTGTCACATGAAAAGATATACTTAAATATTTACAAAATGTGAGGGGGTGTACTCACTTCTGTGACATACTATACATGAACAGTTACCAGTTTTGATGACACATATCCATTCATTACTTCACTTCAATTGCTTCACTAAGCTTATTTTAGTCATACAAGTTTAGTATATTTATATACAAAACACAATCTTTGATGGATAAAAGTCAATTAAAGAACCAACTATAATTTCAGTTGCTTTTGTTAAAGGAAATTATTTTAAATTAATGTGGCTACTGAATAGTTGCCATACTTTATCTCAAAAATATATGCCATCTAATTTCTGCTGTGAACATTTGTTTATGTAAGCTAAACTACAGGCCATGAATGTTGACCATGAAGGAGTCTCAGATTTCCTGCTACTAATTCATGCTGCCTCGTTCTAAACAAGGGCAAACATCATATGTTTGTTACATTAATGCATTCTGCCAAAACATCACTATTAAATGAAATCATTGCAATATTTTTGGTAGAAACCTTTAACAACTTCCATCCCTCACAGAAGCGAAACAAGGCTGTTTTGTTTCCACAGAGTAACTGATTCTTGGTATACTAGAGGTTGCTCAAAACGTTTTTCCATACATGTTTCTCAGAAAGAATTAGCATTTAGTGTGGTTTACCTTTACCAGAGAATGAAGGCTTTTTTCACCAAACATATCCCAGAGGAAGGTCATGTCTTCTTGGTTGTCCACATGTGGCTGCAGCTGGGCTGGCAATGAAGCCAGCAGCTCATACAGACCTATAAAGAGTAAATAGAACATAAAATGAAAATGAAAATTAATTTTATTTAGCACACTGTTAAGTTTCTGCTTTATACCATTTTATACTGAGACAATAGAGGGTATGGATATATCTAATAAAGCAATGAAGAACATTTTAGAGTGTGTGTGTGTGTGTGTGTGAGAGAGAGAGATTCGGATTAAAAGAGAAAGAAGCTGCAGTAGTGGTGTGGTATTCTTTCACTTTATTAACAGTGGCTAAAGTATTTATGGGCGATATATTTATTTAACACTGAATCAAGAATACATAAAGCTTTTTGGAAAGGGACAAAACCCAGAAACACATGCATTCCTTAGCTTAATCGTTATTCCAGTTCCCTTGATGTTGGAGTGAAATTTTTCACGAACAGAAAAAACATCCTTGTAAGTATAGAAAATGGATAGGGTGGTTCCTTAAAAAGAGTTTGCGGTTTCTCTTAAATACTTCTGATACATTGCTTTTAAAAATCATCTTGGGTATAACAGATGCATGGATAAATAAGCTCCTGAAAAACCCTTGTACGTTTAATTTTTTATTGTTGCTGTTGTTAAAAAGAGTGCACCTGCAGAGCATTTCTCCAAACTCCTTCACAGAGATTAAAGCAGTGGCTGCCCCAGTTTGTTTAGGTCATGTCCCATGACAATTTCTTGAGACATGCAGTAGCAAATACGTTCAATACCAGGTAGCATAATATTAACCTTCAAAAAGCTGTCCAAAAAATATAATAATGTGATTTGCAGAACTTTCCCGCCAAGACTTGGCCTGTTTATAGCATGTTTATCCAGTGGGGAATTTTTATGGCTAAAAGATACAATACTTCCCTGTCATAATCAAAGATGGCAAGCTTTGATGCCTTTTTGGCTAATCCAATATAGATGATCAACAATTATTTTTCTTTCACTGTGGCAATCCTGAATATACTAAAATATTATGTCTATTAAACAAGTGTGACTTTTTATGATCAGACTAAGCACTATCCACGACAGTAATAGCTTTCCAAAGTAACCACCAAAGAAATACCTTTCCAAAATGATTGCCTATTAAATTATATTGTATTACATTACCTTACATTTATTTTATTAAATTATACTGCCGATTAAGTTATAGTGAATGATCTATAAATGGGATCATTTCTCCTTGAAGACTATAGTTTAAATTCTTGAGTCAACACCATTGCACAATTTTCTGAGGCACTGGAAGATGGTTCTAAAATTAAATGCAAATTTTTTTGGAAGCAATGTACTGTTTTCCTGTCTTCCTGTTGTTATTTAATAAAAAATGCTAGGGGGAAAAAATCCTTCCAGACATAATTTTCTATGGTCTTTTGTGATGCAATGCTCATATTTCAAACTTTGATTTATTTTAAAGCTAATCTTCTTTATAGTAACTTTTAAGCATAAAAATAGAATGCCCACATCGCTGTAGCTTTTCCTGAATATATAAAGCACTGAATCTACACCATGAACCTCTTCCAACAGCATTCACACTAAAAGATTACAGGTTCAGACTTCAGGTCAGCCAAGTCACTTACAGAAGCAAAGCACTAAGTGCAAAGTTTATGTAAGAGCGATAGGCAACGAGGTGCCTTCCATCTGTTTCACATTATAGTTTTGTAAGGCTTACTCAGCATGGCAATTGAAAAGTACTGGGAAGTACTAGATGGCTAAACCTACATCTTGCACATGGATGCTACTTAAATATTTCAAAGTGAGGGAATCACATTTGTCTGAAGTATATGCTGCGGCTTGCACTTCCTGCAACAGTTTCTAACACAGCAAGAACTCAGCAAAAGGAAATATAGTATTGGATTGCTTTTTTACAACAGTAAATAATCCCTGCAGACAAAGAATTCTTCCTACCTCATCAGCTTAAAAGGATTTTCAGATAGGTATTAAATCTAAAGTGGCGCCAACTTACTTATGACCTTCCCTTGGTTCCTTCCTTACCTACTTGACATTTTACTTTTAAAAAGGTCATTCTATTTTTAAAAAGGGAAGCTTATAATCAGCAAAGCAAAGGACCAAACTTCAGAAGCAGAAGTTTAAAGAATACCTTTGGGACCCAAACGTTAGAAAATAAAAATGAATGGCAGCTGCAGCCCAGGGTTTGTTGGCATTACACCCACCTTCCCCATGAAAAGCATGAAAGAAAGAAAGAAAAAATCAGAAATAATAAAAAGCATCCTATTGAGATGGGATGGCAGGAACTATTTTGTATCAGGCCATATTTGTCATGACAGCCATTTGTGCAAGATCAAGTCTTCTCAGTTCTTTGAAAGGAAACAATACGAGATTAGAAAAGGTAAGTATCAAGAGGGCATATTGCATGCTGTTAGAACCAGAAAACAGGAGATTCTTTTTCAAAGCTTTGCAAACATACTGCCATTGTTCAGAAGCAGAATGAATAAACAATACGTTTTAGAGCACATCCAATGTCCTGCGGTTAGCACTGCACATATAATGTAGTAAACTTGCCCATCATTACTGATGTCTTCAGTGAGGAAATAAGAGGCTCTCCACAGGAGAGGAAAAAGGGAAGCTATGAAGTCCACTGCTGTGTTCTGTAAATTTGTATTTGCTTGAAATTAATTTAACTGTTGTGAATTTCTAGTTTGGTAAAGTTAGAAATTCTTAGTCTCGTTTATAGGTCTAAAGTTTTAAAGTTCTCTAAGGAGTAGTAGAACCTGTTAAAGTAATTTAAGTTTCTGGTGTAGACTTCCTCTCTAGCATTGTTCTTTCCCTGGTGAACAGATCATGTTAGTAAAATCACAGAATCTTTTTCAGAACACTGGTAATAAAAATCCACCAAAATGTTTGAGAATGGGTTGTTACACGGAAGACAAACTTATGGCATATTTTGTATTATTAAACCTGGTTTCAAGTGTTCACTCCAGTCTGAAGATTTCTGCCCTGAACTATCTAAAATGGATTAAACAAGTAATTATGATTATTCAAAGAATCATAGAATATTAAGAGTTGGAAGAGTTATCATAGGTCATCTAGTTCAGGAGTCTCCAACCTTGGCCACTTTAAGACCTGTGGACTTCAACTCCCAGAACTCCCAGCTTTGCTGGCTGAGGAATTCTGGGAATTGAAGTCCACAAGTCTTAAAGTGGCCAAGGTTGGAGACCCCTGATCTAGTTCACCCTACATTCAATGTACAAGTCGACTAAGCCATGTATGACCGCCATCCAACCCCCATTTGAAGATCTCCTGCAGGGGAGTCTACCGTTGTTGTGGACAGACGATTCCACTGTTCAATACCTTTTACCACCTGGAAACTTCTTTTCTTTTATATCCATTTGTTCTTGCCCGCTCTCAGTTTCAATACATGTATGCTCTTATGTTTCATGTAACAGCTTTTTACATATTTGTTGACTACTATCATGTCCCCAAAGCTTTTTCTTTTGTAGACCAGATATGTCCATGGTTCTTGAATCCTTCTTCATTATTATGCAGATTTCTTATTCAGACTTCTTAACAGCCTGGAAGATCATCTCTGAACCTTCTTCAGGATCTATAAGTCCATTTCAAAATCCAGTGCCCAGAACTGACATTGTATACTATGTTTGGTGCAATCAATTCACATTACCAAAGAACAAGTACCTCTCATGATACCGAAACACTGCTTTTAATGTAGACCACGAGTGAATTTGCTTGCTTGCTCATGTTCAGCAGGTGCTTCGCTGTTTTTCCTATATCCTTTTCATATGAAGTTCCTCCAATCCTAGACATTAATTCTGCAGGACTTCACATTTATCGCAACTAAACATCTTGCTAGAAGCTGACCCAATGTTCAGATCAGTCCTTGATTTGACATAATTCACTGTTACAAGCATTCCATTCATTTCATATTCTTTATAAAAATCCTGAATAATGTTGGATCAAAATTTCCATCTTCAAGGGCACGAGGCTTTTTCACAGGCATTTGACACCTTCACATACAAAGCCACTCCTCTTTTAAATATATATCTATATCCCTTTTTAACAAGTAAAATTCGGGATACATGGCAGGTGGACCGACTAGATATGCTACACTTGAATGTATGCATGGTAGCAGCTACAGGGAAGGAAGGTCCTGTGAAAATCAGGGAGTAGGGTTATTCGTGTTATGATAATTCAACATTATTCAGAACCAACAAGGTAGGGAAGACATGTAAGAACTGGCTTCTGGAATTTCTTCCAATCTTTCTATCAGCAATGGTGGTAGAAAGTATCTGTAATTACTGCTGAGTAATGAAGTAGCATGCATGCATATATTGCTCAGGTAGCCTCTAAGGGTGTGTGAATCTGTGTGCAACAGGAAACACGAAGTGGCATTATATGTTCAGCTCTGGCTCACGTGTTCGGGGAATTTATCTTAGAGTGGGGTGAGCACATTTTGAACTGCCGCTCAATTGCCTCTCCCATAGGGGTAATATTTTTTAAATCCACAGCCTTGAAGATCTGGCCCATTTTTCAAACTCATTTTTTTCTTTCTCCAGCTTTTTCCATCATATCAAATTCTACATCATTCTGTTCAATCTTTATAATTACCCTTTGTGATGACCCGGGACAAGTCATGAAGGTCACACAGCCAGCTGAGAGTTCAAACTCCCCTTTCATGCTCCAAATTTTCCCTCAAACGCTCCCACATTCTTGGCAAGTCCCAGAGCAAAGCGTGCACACACACACACGGCAGCCTCTGGCTGCACCCAGTCCAGCAAAACAAAGAAACAGGGAAATGAGTCCATGAAACAAGGAACAAACAATGAGTCCACGAACCAACAAACAATGAGCTCACAAAGTAAGGAACAAGGTACTGAGTCCACGAAGTCAGGAAAAAGAAAGCAGTCCTGCAAACTCTAAATGTCTGCTTGTACTGGCACACCAAACTCTACCAATTCAGCATTTGTTCCCGACAAATGCCCCTCCCCACAGCGTTTCCTTAAATCTCAGTTCCCAGGTGTGCTTTGTGAAGAGGGGCAGGGCACTCTCCTCCCGAGTTGTCGGGTTGGCCTGTGCTGTTCCTGCCTTCTCTCCACTCTCCGTGCTCGGGGATCAGGAGGCGGCGGTCCTTGCTCATCATTTAAGCTCTGTCGCTGATGTCCACTGCTTTCCCTCTCTTCGTCATCTTGCCCTCATTCCTCTCTGCTAACAAGCCGTCCCCATCCTGAGGGGCCCTGGGCTGCCTCAGACTGCTCCTCCTCACATTCCTCCGAAGCCAATGAAGCCACCCCCTCGATCTCCGTGGGCTCCAGCTCTGGCTTGTCTTCCTCCGCAGATTCAGGCTCTGATGGGGGCATGACATCCTCCCTGCTATTGGGCTGTTAATCCCAAGTCCTTTAACACACTTCTCAACATTTGGTTGACTTGGAAAAATGAGACTCGTATTCACAGTACTCTTAGGATTTTCTCAATTTTTAATTCATTTATGGTCCAGGAGCTAGTTTATGTATTACATCAAAATGTAGCTACCCAAAGCTGGAAAGCATATTTAAATTTTTAAATGTCCATTTTTGTTTTTAGAAATCTAAACAATCAACTACCTGTAATACCCTCAGTCATCAGGCCATAAATCAGAGCTTATCCACAGTCTATACATTCTTAGCAAGGCAGCTGCTTTTATATAGATATATTAGCTTTTATTAAGTTGAACTAAAAATAAACAAAATGAACTTTTTGGATTAGCACCCAATATGTATGATGGATATTATTTTGAATTATTTGAATCTTGCTTTAAGTAATATTAAGCCTGCTCTTGATTATATATTTTATCAAGTCTTCAATATATAAACTATTTAACAAAACCACATTTCATTGTTGCATATAATTATACCATTGAGACACAGTTTGACAGCTTTCTTAAGGAGTGTAATCCAGTAATGGAACTTTTGAAGTTCGATAGTACTGTATTTAGTTAGAAGTATTTTCTAACTTTATTTGTCACAGAAAAGACCCTATATGAGAACTGCTTTTTTTATTAATTACATCTGAAACTGAAAGAAATATTTGATTGGTTATTAACAGCAATTTATGCTGCCCATTTGAACACATGCTGAGTGGTACATATAAAACATTTGGAGTACTTAACATTTAGGATATCTCAAACCTAACTCTACATTAGAGGTTTTCATATACTCTTGGAAAGGCTAAAGGAAATTTGAGAGGACAAGGAAAATACTTTGTCTATTACACTTACAATGGAATGGTAACAGCCTGCATCTTTATATATATATTTAATCATTAAATAAACATAAGCATCTAGAATTACTGTTTATTTAAGAAGTGAATTATAGGATCTTTGAATTTTTTTAGAACTGATTCAGCAATTTTAGCCACAAAATCCAGTCCATTGATAGAACTATAACAGCAAAAGAACTTACATAGTTCTTCTGCTATTGAAAACGTATGTAATCTGCACTCAATATTCACTATAATACTGCTTTTATAAGCCTGAAGAAGTTTGCCTCAACAAAACATGTAGCTTTTGGAAATCGTTTAATACAGGAACTTGCTGGGGACAGGATGAGGGCTCAGAGAACAAAACAATAGTACCACATAGAATGGGAAACATTACCTATATTACTTTTAAACTACCAATTTTCTGAATGATATTTTCACTGAATACATGGACACCTTTGCATATTTTGAGATGTATAATAAAATAGTTTTTACAAATACTGGAAAATGATCAACACAAAATATATTTTCCAATTTTAGAAACTAGTTTCTGTTACCGCAATTTTCTACCTAAGTCTGAAAGTTCTTAGGAAAAGAATGGCTAAAAAAAAAAAAAAATGGGGAAAGTGCTCACGTGGTAAACTACTCAAGAGTCCAGATGCTCAACATTCTTGACATCAGAATGGAAAATTTTACTATTAGTCTAGAGAAATTTAATATCACCATTTTTGTCATATCCTTCATAGCTTCATTATTAGAACAAGTCTGTGGAAACTATAAAATAGACCTAAACGATAAAAAAATATGGTCATTTTGTTCCATCACTTTTATGTATTACAATCATGTCTGGGAGATTTTAAATCAATACAATGACAAGTGGTTATCTCCCTTTATTTGTTAATTACCTTATCAGATTTTTGAACCACTCCAGGCTAATGCTTCAATGTTATTGTAACTTGGGGTAATGAACTCAAAGAACATATCACTAAGCCCACCGAATTTTTAATGACTAGATCAAAACATATTAACTTGTAAATTTGCTACTTTCCCATAGATTAACTAAAATTCAATTAATAATATTTATTTCAGAAAGTTTTAAGATGACTCCTATTTTTCAGGATGCTGTACAATCTAAATATGAAACATCTGGAAAGAAGTCAGAAGATTCTGGTGTCAATTGACCCATACTGCTTTTGTTTAGAGGCTATAATTTTATTTTCTAAAATTCATAAGTGTTTTAAAAATGTTGAGCTCTACTATTAAGTTGCTTTAATTACAAAACAAGCACCGGTTAAGGAAGAAGGTGATAGCAAGCCATCTCTATATTGTTCCTAGCAGAACAATAAGGAAACTACAGAAGCATCCAACAAATTTTGAATTCAAAGTACTTCAAATTTGAAATGCCCCAATTTGAATGTAAAAACAGCTGCTCTGAGCATTGATTTACCATTCTGAAAGAGTTTTGAGCTTCAAAACTAGTTCAAAACTAGTTCAAATACATCATACATGTTTAATGAACGTGTTCATGACACCACTCAAAAATGTTGCTTCAGATTTTTTTTTTCCAATCTCTAAAAATACAGGGTTTAAAAACAATTTACTTGATTTAGTCAAGTTCAAATACAGCATGACTTAGGCTTATATAGTGTTATAACCAGCCAATTTTCCTTAAATTTTTAGTTAATTTTAAATTAGTTGATCTCAGTGGTAGAAAGAAGTCACACTAAACTTGTTTCATCTACAAGGATTGGTTTCTTATACATAAAACTTAATGCAAAAAAGCAAAAAAGATGCACGTATGGGACGTTATTTCTACAGGAGCGTGATATACATTTGAATGTATCTAGGTATGGATGCAAATCCTTACCCATATTTATGTTTACCATCAGATATTGGATATACAGATAGCTACACAGGACTTAATAACTAGTAAGTTAAACGTTACTAAACTCATTAATAAAAGCTAATTATGTACAGAAAACTAACAACCCTACCTGCATCTCCACTAGATCCAGTTGATAAAGCTGGCATTGTTAAGAATTTCGGCTAGAAGGCAGTAACTCCCCTTCAATTGTTGGCAGACACCTTCCTCAGTAAGGTTTAGGCAATTTCAAAGTGCCCTGAAAAGAATACAAATATGGATAAATAAGATTACTAAACACTGCAAGTGACTAAATGCTAGCAATTTGAAATACATTTCTTTAAACCATTACAAGATGTAATTATAGGACCCTAAAATAGAGTATGCATTATTCTTACAATGTTGCAGTGTGTTTAGGGACATGCAAGGAAATCTTGATTTAACAAGATGATATCCCAATATCACCATAAACAACCGCCTGTTATGATCTGTACATTTTCAAAATCAGCTTGTTTTTTGGCAAGTCATTTAAGAAAAAGTGCCTTGAATTCAGGTACTATAATTAGTTTTTCCACTTTCTAAAAGGGCTCTTAGAAAAAAAATGGTATAATCACCTTGTTCCATTCTCAGTTATGTAGATTATACATAGCATGGACATTGCAAAGCACCAAGGAACATATTGGTGGGCCAAGTCAGAAGTAATTACTACAACTACTACCATCAGACTAAAATAAAGTGTAGTTTATACTGATTGAAATCTTCTAAGTAGAATAATCACAGAGTTAAGAATGAAGCCAAAAGTATTAACTTTTTTTGGCATGTCAACAAAAACTAAGAATATATATCCCCAGGCTAACTCTAGCATTATATGTTCTCAGCTGGGAGACTTTAGCCACATTCATATTGTATTACTTAAATTATTAGCATTAATGCGTTGTGAATGATGCACCTTACTTCTTGTATACTGTTTCCAAACAAGTGCAAATATGTAATTTTGGATTTTCCAAATTAGTTTCAGCATCTGAATACTCTTTTCTAACAGCTTCTAAAATAGTTAGGACTTATTTCATATGCAACCTTGCAACCGTTTATAAAACAGAAGTTAAAACATTTTCAACTTGAGATTTTTTAAAAAATAGGAATACAGAACATTCAAGAGGCAGATGCCCCGTGTTATGGATTATTAAATATGTTTTCTTATGTGTACTTAATTCTGCACTGAATTATGGCTGTTATGCATGTTTGCTTGTGTGTGCATAATTCTGCACTGAGTTATAGCTGTTACGCACAACTCCATTTATGCAACCTTGTATAAATATCTCTACAGATTAAGTTTTTAAAAGTTACCTGAAATCAGGCCAAGGACAGAGCGTACAAGCGTTGCAAAGCATCAATTCACTTTTCCTGGTATAAATGTAACATGCACATAGCAAAGCCAAAAATATAAAATTTAAAACTTGGACCCAAAGTTATAGAGTTATTAAGGAATCAAAATGCTAATTGAATCCAATCAACTTTTCATTATTTCTCACTGGATTGTTCATTAGCTTGTTAGCTGTCATTGGTTGTCCCCCCCCCAAAGTTAATAAAATTTATTTAAAAATGAAAGTTCTATGAATTTAGAAAATAACTAGTATTAAGAATAGATACTATTTACTATTTTTATTCGGGTTAAAATCTGTAATAGTTACTTTCAGAATCTATTATTTTAAAGAGTTGTGTGTTATTTAGCAGTGTATATGCAGTACAGTAAATGACCTGCTCATTACCAGTAAAAAGCTTAAAATTAAATAAATATCCCCCCCCCCACACACACAAAACACATAACAAGTTACATTTTTTTACTGAAGTTTCCTTTGGCGGAACTGGTTTAAAAATACTTTGTTATTTTGCAGCAGAATACAGCTTATGGTGTTGCTACCGTAACTACTCCACAGAATGGATTTGCTACAACACAGAAATACCAGCTGTTATAGTATGTTCTAAGAGGGATTATCAAATATTCTTCAACTGAAGTTCAATATGTTTTTCCATAAAAACACAGCCAAAAGCCAGGAATGTAAAAGGAATATCAACTGCACCTGAGGCATTTACAGTGCCCAATAGGACTGTTAAAACCAGACATTTAAAGGGCTTTAAAAAAACCCAGAAAGAAATCTCATTATTCCAGTTATATCTTGTTTCTATATCACACTGTATCAGATTCTTCTGGCAGCTACCATGTGGAAAGTGAAATATGTGTAGTTCAACAGAATGTTGAATTTCCACCAGGCCCTTAGTAACCTCTCAGGCTCCTGTAGTACCTATGCCATCTAGTGGTTAAGTGGGCTTGTGCAACATCTTCTTATAAAACCATAGTTGGAAGGGGCTTTTTCAGGGCAATGTCTGCTACCTGCTGCTCAATGAAGGAATCCAAAGCAAAGCATCCAGATGATTCGGATACTATCTGAATACATCCAGAGAAAGAGTTGATTGCCACCTTTAATGTATGATACAACAGCTGATCAGCTCTAAATGCTGCATACAGGAGTCTTTGACTTACAATTTTGTGTGTGTGAATATTTACAGTTACAACGGCACTGAAAAAAGTGACTTGTGACTGTTTTTCACTTACATCCATGATCACATGATCAAAATTTAATGCTTGGCAACTGGCTCATATTTATGAAGGTCCCGGGTTCATGTGATCACCTTTTGTGACCTTCTAATAAGCAAAATCAATGGGGAAGCCAGATTCAATTTATAACCGTGTTACTAACTTAACAAATGCATTGATCCACTTAACAACTGTGGCAAGAAAGGTCATAAAAAGGAGCTAAACTCACTTAACAACTGTCTCATTTAGCAATGAAAATTTTGGGCTCAGTTGTGGTCATAAGTCAAGGACTATCTCTAACCCAAAGGACTATCTCTAACCCAAAGAGAGACCACGAAGGGAGGGAATTTTGCCATCCTGCTTTCCTTGGTCATGGCAAAGTCTTGTTCAATATAATTTCTGTGCAGAATGACTGAGCACCAAGTGAAAAACATTTTTTCTCTAATATTCAACCTGTAATCTGCTTCCTTCAATTTGGATCATTACTCCCTGTCATTCCCTCTGGGATAATAAAGACTAGGTTGCTGCTTTCTCGAAGACTTGAAAAGTGCCATCATCTCTTTCCTCGGTCAACTTTATTCAGGATATTCCATTTTTAATTTTTGGATTATGTTATCATTAAGTTATTCTAACTTCTAATGATATATAGATTTTCTGAAAGACAATCTATTCTTAACTTGGTCTTTCAGGTCTTCCAATGGTGGATTCTTTGCTATTGTAATGGAGTCCATCCACATTTTTCTCCTCTTGCCTTCCATGTTTCCAAGTATTACAGCCTTCTCCAGAAAGCCAGGTCTTCCCACAATGTGTCCTCAGCAGGATAATTTGACTGAGACCGCTGGGTTGACTTGTTTGATTCATAGGTTTGTTTTCTTGTCTGTCCATGGTATTCTCAGGTATATTGTCCAACACTAATGTTAAAAAGGCATCAATATTCTTTCTGCTTCTACAAAGTTCAACTTTGCTTCAATAAAATGTCACAGGGTACACCATGGCTTTACTCCATAATTAAGCATATATCTACTACCTTGTAAGTTGGATGAATATATAAATGGATTAAATAAAATAAATAGAACAAATTTTACTTCAGTGAAAACATTACAGCTGAGAGCATTTAAATGTTCAGGTTCCCTTACCACCACTATTACCACCAGATTAAAATGAACTTTTTAAATCCAAACTTTCTTTTTCATCAAACAAAGGAACATTACAGCTACTTCTATTAATAGCAGAAACTTAAATTACCTTTGAAATAATAGAAAATGCTTTTAGCTCTCCAAGCTTGTTTCAATTTAGTTTCTGAACATTTCGTTACCAGACTAGGTAACATTATCAGCAGGATTTTCTTGTCCTATTCTTCTTTAGCTTATGTATGTCTTGTGTGCCAGTGTGGTCGTTTAATTGGTTGTTCGTTTGGACCTATATTTAAATTCTGAGCAGCTGATTGGTTCTCTTGTTGACTGTTCGTTCGAATGGTCTGGTTTCTTACATATTCATGTGATTAACTTAAATTATTAACTTAAATTACCCACTCTCTCTATTTTCCCCCTTTTCTACCACCTTACTAAATTCTGGACAGATGGCTTTCCTCTAACATGAATGCATATCATATCTTATTTACAAAAAGGAATAAAACATCAATTTTAGAATACTTAGAGATATTGAAAGTGCTCATCCAATATACAGTACTGAACAGTCCTAAAGAGGGGAGCCCCACAGATAATGCCCACTCCTGTATCCCTTCTCGTTGTATTTAATTACAGCCAGGCACATTTTATAAGCGACCTCTGGTTCTGTAGGGTGGGGAGGCCATGAGAATGGTCCTCAGGTTACCTTATTCCAAGTGAGGCCACCATTATATCATTTGACCCAAGCTGCAAATACCTAGGTAGGTGTCATCTGAATGGTACTTAACTCTGCATTAGCAGAGTGGTCGGATTGGGGTCTTCTCATGCATATGTTAAAGAGGACTAGAGGAAAAACCCCTGAGCCCTGGAAATTGTATAATGGAGTGCTCAGTAGCCCAACTACTTCATCCTGCTCCACAAACTGCTATTAATATTTTTACCTGCTTTAGACAGCACTGATGCTTGTTTATGGAAGGAAATTCAAATTAATAACCAAATGCAATTTGGAGAGGTGCCACCGTTCAACAAATGCAAGTTTGTAGTACATAGGACTGTTGCTAAAAATAAGATCAAGGTATTCCAACATTCATTTTCAAAATCCAAATGCTAGAAAGCATTATTTCATAAAGTCAACTCAATTTTCAAGAATCTTCAAAATAGTTAGTCTTAAGGTTTTGCTCACATGTCTACAGACTATTAATGAATTGTTACACGTAGAAAATATAAAGCTATTCACTGCTAGAAATTTTGAATAACTAGGGAAACAATGTCAACATAATTAACATAGCCTTTAATTCAAATCCATTTTACTAACTTTGAAAGTTATTTCCCTATTACACAGGGTTACAGAAAGAATATTAATTTTTACCAGAAGAGGGAGCTCATAGTTCATAAATTGCACAATTTCCTAAGTACATTTCCCAATGTACTTCTCAAGAAGAAATATTTCTCAACCTTATTTTTGATTCATTAAATTTATTACCTTATTACAAATATATGATGACATCCTTATTTACAATGTACAATATAAATTATATAAATAAGTTTTGGTCCAATGCATACACACATACACATAATGGTTGCTGCAGAAGCTAATAACTCTGACTGCAGTACTGTTGTATTTGTAAATAATGACTAAACTTTATGACTGTACTGCAGTTGAATTCTAGGTTTATTTTTTATTTCAATACTAGAATACTGTAAGTTTGCAATTCAATTCAGAAATTCTTTTAGATTATCAAACAATAAAACAATTCCACAATTATGGCAGCAAAAAAAGGGGGGGGTCTATTCACCAGCAGGGATCGGGGGGGGGGATTGTTTATTGTTTGTAGTGGGGTTTTCTTTTTGTAAGCTGTCCAGAGTCACTGACAGTGAGTGGGCAGCCATACACTGCAATTAATCAAAAGTCTCGATAATATCCTCCAGCAGAGGTCTTCAAACTTGGCAACTGGCAACCAGCATAGCTGGCTCGAGAATTCTGGGAGTTGAAGTCCACAAGTCTTAAAGTTGCCAAGTTTGGGGACCCCTGTTCTACAGCATAAGAAGATACAGAGAATTCTGTCTTACTATGTATGTTTCATAGGGTCATTCATTCATTCAAATGATCTGTGAAAAAACTGTTTGGTAAATATTCACTATCAATAACATAATTGCGCTACATATTCATTCCATGTTTAACTTCCCTTCAATTTTACTGAGCCCCTAGTTTGGGTTGGCAACAGAGACCCCAAGGAGGTTGGTGCTTCAAGATTTCAGTGTTTGGTATTGTTGAGTCCATGGCAACCATGGCCTTCTTTCAAGGAACCGATGGCCCAATGCATACCAGTGGCTGCACCTTGGATATGGTTTTACTCTGAGGGCAGTTAAGAAGTCATCTAGCAGTGGAGAATATTGAGAACAATCTGTTGTTATGGGCAGATCATTTTGCTTGCCTTTTGTTTCACTGGTGTCGCCCCTCCCTGCAGGGAGAGCGGGCCTGTTTGATTAGCATGACGCCAAGTGACCTGAGGGGCTTCCAAAAAAGAGCTTGGAATTTTTTCCGAGGTTCTGGTAGGTGACTTGGCCAAGTTTCTAGGCACTGCCTTGAATGGAATCAAGGACAAGGACTGTATCACCCTTATGCAAATTCTGCATGTGCACCAATCTTGGGGTACTCCTTGGTTTACTGGGAGATGAAATACCAGGACAGATGCTCGGAACACCATCTGAGGAAGACTAAGGAAAGCAACATGTCAATATTTCTTCATACTTATTACATCTGCAGCTCTGCTCAGGATGACCTAATCCCAGGATCACTGTAAGGATTAGCCAGATTATCTGGTGGATGAAATCATTCAAATCCATTCCGACTTGAACTATGACTGTAGAACACAGACTGAGGTTTCCAGGTTGCTATAATGGTATGTGGGAATGATCTTGAGAAGAGAGGTCAAAGAAATGCAGCTAAGAGAATGATCAGATAAAAGGCAACTTAACTTGCAACAAGAATGCAAGCAGGACAAGTAGTTCAGAAAGGACCCTCCATAGTTTCTTGGGCTGTGCTATAAAGGGGAAAGTAGGGGGATGTATTTTCAGACTTGCGAAATTCTCTTAATGAAACTTTACAATAAAGTAGAATTAGCTTATCTGTGTTTCCTGCTGGTCTACCTCGCAGGGCCAACAACACAGTCTGGTAGTATGACGTGGGATGAGTTTAAACCAGTGATTCCTAAGGAAATACAGGTAGTCTTCAACTTACAACCATAATTGAACCCAAAAGTTCTGTTGCAAAGTGAATCATTTGTTAAGTTAATTTTGCTTCATTTTATGACCTTTCTTGCCACGGTTGTTAAGCAAATCAGTGCAGTTGTCAAGTTAGTCACATGGTTGTTAAGTGAATCTGGCTTCCCCATTGTCTTTGCTTGTCAGAAGGTTGCCAAAGGGGATCACATGACTTCAGGACATTGCAACCATCATAAATATGAGTTAGATGCCAAGCATCTGAATTTCGATCATGTGACCATGGGGATGCTATAGCGGTTGTGTGAAAAATGATAAGTCACTTTTTTCAGCGCCATTGTAACTTTGAACAGTCACTAAATGAACTGTGGAGTACCTGTAGACTGTGTTGGTAGTTCAGCGATCTGTCTACTGGATCCAGATCCCTCCCATAAAAATGACTGCAGAAGTGACCCACAGTTCAGTACAATCTTAATGGAGAGGGTGGTGCCTCCTACCTTAAACATTGTGGTGATGTATCCCTCCTTAAGAGGCCATCCTTGGACCCAATGGTTTCAATAACTATATCCGGACTATGTCCAACCTTTCCTTTCTGGGGCAGATTGTTGATAGGTGATTGATGTGCACTTGATAAGAATCGTGGCGAAAACCAATTATCTAGAGCCTTTTCAGTCAGATTTTATGCCAGGGCGTACTCTTGTGATAGCTTTGGTCACGCTTGTATATGACCTAAGGTGGGGTAGGTGATATATCCATCCTTCGGCTCCTTGATCTCTTAGCAGTTTTTGATACACTGGTATGGTATGCTTCTGAACAAGCTCTGTGGGGTTGGGGACTGGCTCCACCATTCAATGGTGGTCCAATTCCTTTCTCAAAATCTGATTCCAATCAATATTGGTTGGGGTAGAGATTGATCTTTCAGCTCATCTTTTGTGGCCATATTCAACTGCAGGTAGTCTTTTACTAATGACCACAACTGGGTCAAGAATCTTGGTTGTTGAGTGAAGCGGTTGTTAAACAAGATAAAGTGTGTTCACTTTGCTCAATGACTATAATCCCAACTCTCCCAGTTGTAATTGTTAAATGACCACACAGGTTGTTAAGCAAGGGGCTGGGGATTATCCATCAAGGAGAACGATTGTAAGAACAATGATGTCCTCTAGTTATTTTTTACTGAATTTGAGGTTTGTTCCTCCAGTGTGCTGAGGGATTTCTGGAAATCCTTCTGTGTTGGAGGACCTCATCTCAAATCCAGTGAAAACACTAACAAATGTCATCATTCTGGAAGGCTAAGAAAGGGCATTGGTCTTACCTGAGACGCCTTTTCTCTTGGTGGTGGAGATAGCATCCAGGAATGGGTTAACTCCATCTGTCATCTGATTGGACTGAGTCTGCAAACTGTAACGACACGCCTCCTCCGGTTGCCCTTCCAGCTTGTGATGAGGAGATCGCTGCAGACTGACATGGTATCTTGAAGTGCTGGTGTCAAGGAGCCCCGGGGCCGGACTGCAATCTGGGTGGGGCTGGATGCTATCTCCACCAAGAGAAAAGGCGTCTCAGGTAAGACCAATGCCCTTTCTCCTTAGAGGGTGGAGATAGCATCCAGGAATGGGACATACCCAAGCTTGGCTATCCTCATGGATGGGCTGCTGTCCGGTCCAGGGGTCTCCCATCTGTGTACACTCTCTGCAGAACACATCTGCCAAATGCCACCTCGGCCGAGGCAAAAGAGTCCAGTTTATAGTGACGGATGAATGGAGTCAGGGACGAAAAGGTAGCAGCTCTACAGACCTCCTTTATCGAGGCCTGGGTAGCCCATGCCGCAGATGTAGCCGCGCTCCTAGTGGAGTGGGCCGTAAGGTGACCAGGTACTGGTAAGGTCTGAAGAGTATACGCTTGGGCAATACACGCTTTAATCCATCTCCCTATGGTGGAAGGGGTAACCCTGTTGCCAAACGTGCCAGGTTGAAAGGAGACGAACAGGGATTCCGAACGTCTGAGGTGAGAGGTCCTCTTGATGTAAATCCGAAGGGCCCTCCTTACGTCCAGCATGTGCCACTTCTGCTCTAAACGATGTACTGGCTGTGGACAGAAGTTCGGTAACACTAGTTCTTGGGCCCTATGGAACCAAGAATTTATTTTTGGAACGAAAGACGTGTCCAACCTTAGAACCACTCTGTCAGTGTGAAACACGCAGAGGTCTTGTCTAACAGATAAGGCCGCCAATTCAGAACCCCTCCTAGCTGAAGTGATGGCCACTAAAAAGGATACCTTAAAGGTAAGGTACCTGAGGGATGAAGACCTCAAAGGTTCAAAGGGGGCTCCAGTAAGAACGTTTAGGACCTTTGACAGATTCCAGGTCGGGTACCTGTGAACTACCAGAGGTTTAATTAATTGCTCCCCTTATGAACCATCTGACCATAGGGTGTTGGGCCAGGGATTCCTGGGCTCCACACGCCAATACCGAGGCCAGGGCCGCCATCTGCTTCTTAATGGTATTGGGGGACAGCCTGTTATCTAATCCCTCCTGAAGGAAGTCTAGGATCTGTGGTAAGGAAACCTCAGTGAGGATAAGACCAATGTTCCCTCTAATTTTTTTTCAGTGTGTGCGGAAAAGTATAGTGTTTGAGTGGCACATTTTCATGCCTGAGCACCTGAATTTTTTTCACAGATGTCACCCAAGACAACAACGAAATCAGTGTTATTTGAAACTCAAAGTTATGTTTATTCAATGTACCCACTTAATTAAAAGTGTTATATATCAGTATCACTTATAATACTGCAAGTCTGTAATATTAAAATACTTGTATAGTGTTTACAGTAATGTACACTGTTAGTCACTGAAAGTCTGTCTCATCTTACAGTTTCTCACGTCTGAAACCTCGCTCGCAAGCGGCGCTTGATGCTTGGAATGTTGCGCAAAGATCCAGCAGATATTTGCGTTAAGAGTTATAGGTGAAGGTTATTGAGTGTGAGATTTGCTAATTGTTT
>QLTV01001318.1:2682342-2722154 GCA_003457575.1 Thermophis baileyi | reverse complement strand
TTTATTTATTTATTTATTTATTTATTTATTTATTTATTTATTTTTTATCAAACCAATTCTTGTCTGCTCTTATTTTTTTATGGACAAGCTATGGCTTATTGGGTTATTGTTTCAGAGATATTTTCTTAACTAAAAAGTGAAACCGAATGGCCAAGGGCAAAAAAAGCAGTGCGAGTAGCAGCAACTTCTGATTTCCTACCAGCTTGACCATAGCTGACAGTGCCTCTAGCAGCTGATAGTGGGCCAGTCTACTGGGCTTCTGGAGGGCTAGGGTAGGACCAATCTAATGATCTCCACCAGCCAAAGGAGGGGGCAATCAATAATCTGGCCTCCAGAAGGCTAGGGCAGGACTGGTTCTATTGAACCACCACATGGCAACATAGCAGCACTGAAATTTCCACAAATTTGATAAATTTCAATCCCACAGGAGTCATGGATATCAGTTTTTGGATCCATTTTACAAGTTTTCCCATTTGAGGTACCTTGGTTCTAAACTGTTGCCCAATGATGCTATGCATTCCAAAGGAGACAGAAGAGAGAGCATACCTGTTCTGTACTCTTAAATATGGGTAACTGGTTAAGGCTTTAAACAGCTAATATGACCATTCAGGAATAAGATCTATAGCAAGATGATTAAAAAAAAAACCCTACTTGACGAACATGAGACTAAATCTTAACTCTTTTTTAAAATGATGACTGTTATCTAAAGTTAACCTCTGGTTTTGGCAACATAAAATTATCATGCTTTGTTTTTATATTTTAGTGGGTTGATCAGCATGGGAAATGCAATAGCAGTTAAAGTAGAAGAGTGACAGAAAAATGCTACATCAAGTCAGTTATTTTTTTCAAAAATATAGTAATTGCAAGCTGTTCCACTAATAGGATGGTTTAGCCAGAAATTGAGTTTCTGTTCAAGACATGGAGGAGATTTACAGCAAGCCAAGCTATATAATATAGGTTCTTCCCCATTAACTATCAACCTGCATCCTTGAAACAGAATTCTTCCTTGGTTATCCGTCTCCTATCTGGGAATTGTTAAATTAAACCATTAAAGATGGGAAAGGTTTCTGGTACTAACTTGATACCTTCTGAAGTACTAAAAAGGGAAACTGGTGGGCTCCCCTTACAATCTCTTTATTCACGTATATTAATTACACATTCCAAATTCCTAAAAACAGGAATTATTCTATTACTGGTTCATTTTTTAAGACCTTTCCAAATATTGTTGGATCAGTCTCCAAGCATTCCGGTAAAATATATACATGCATTTTGTTCCAAAAGCTTCTGGATTTGTTACAAATAATTAATAAAACAAAAATGAAATACATTTCTAACTAACGATAAAAACAAGTCAGCTTTGGGGAAGACAAGTTGACCATAGATCAATATGTTATCTTGCTGTTTTACCAGAGGAATACATGCACCCATACACCTACTCCTTAAATGTTGCTTTCATTGATTTAAAATCGGTCGTTGATTCCATTTCTAGAGTCTGGTGGAAGCTGTTTCATTCATTCATAGATCAAGGGTTACTTTGCATAATTTGGATGGTGCAGAAAAACACAGTTATGTAAGTTACAAGGTAATAGCAGTCTTCTCCTGCAAATATCTCAGTTCATAAATAAGTGAAATAGTGCTGTATTCTCGGCTCGTCCTCTTTTCAGTATCTGTGAAAAGCTCATCAATTACCACTTAACCAAAGCAGAATCCCACTTAACAATAGATAGCTGACTGCCTCTCCTCTTACCAATTACCTGGCCATCCTCTTCCTAACTTTACAGGTTTTTGCAAGTACTGAAGGTAAGAAAAACTCACCATAAACCATTCTAAAATGAAATCTCTATCTTTTCACCGCCAGAAACAGCAATGGCGGATAAAACAAAAGATACAGTCTTTGACTTACCACCATATGTTTAGTGACCATTTGAAGTTACGACACTGAAAAAAGTTACTTATGGCCAGTTCTCACAGTATCCCCGTAGTCACATGATTTGTGCCGGTTGCCAGATCCCAGGGTCACGTAATCACCATTGCTACCTTCCCAGCCAGTTCTCAACAAACAAAATCAATGAGGGAGGTTAGATTCACTTCATGACTGTGGTGAATTCCAGTGATTTGCTTAACAACCGTGGCAAATAAAGGTCGAAATACAGTGCACAAATTGCCAGAGACAATATCCATTAATTATTAAGATGAACAATGCAAATGGATAGAGAATTTTACTTTATACCTAACACAATAGCTTTGTAACAATGTGAATCATTAGACTTGACCTGACACAAAGCTATTCAATATCACACATGAATAAGAGATGTCAGCTACGTTTTAAAAGGATGTGAATTAAATCTGCCCACAAAGAATATTCAGGAAAACCTAGAGATGAATGGCAACGCACCTGTTGGTTGTGCGTAAAAGTAAAATTGAATCTCACGCACCCATTTCTAATTAAAAGATCTTAGGTAATTGGGCTGGCAAAGGCCAGTATCTAAGAAAACTGGTTCTTCTGCCTTGTTCAATGAAAGACTATCAATAATACATCTACAAGTTCATCTATTGCGTCATTCTTTTCTTTTTTTTTTAAACTGAGTTAAGGTAGCAATCTTTTTCACCCTCCCTGTCACATGGGTTATGTCAAAATGTAAGCGACAAATACTATTTTGCATCCGAAGAGAATAAAGTTCTACATTTTTGCCCCATGGACTTTATTTCCAGGAATACACATGTAAGATCACAGCCTTTGATTTAATCTCTAGCAATGTTCCATAACTTCATCCCTGTTATCCATACTCAACACCAGTGATTATTTCAGCAGAGGAAAAAATAAATGAGAATGGCACCGGTTACATGGGAAAATAGAATGGCTTGGATGTCTTGAAATGAAAGGAAGACAATCAGAGTTCAAATGGCTAAGGTAGGGAGAGAGAGGATTAGGATCAAACAAACTAACTGTGAGGAAGGGGTTAAAAAAAATAAGAAATACTACTTCTCCATGCAGTTAGTCCTCACTTAACAGCAGTAATTGTGACCGGAATTTCCATAACTAAGTAACACAATTGTAAAGTGCGAATTCACATGACCGCATCACTTTAGTGAGGGAAACTCCAACACTTCTAGTTGCCGTTAAGAGAATCCTTCTTGGCATCACATGGTCACCATCTGTGACCTCCTGCCAGCTTCCCCATTGGTTTTTCTTGTAGGAAGCCGGCAAAGAAGGTCGCAAATGGCAACATGACTGTGGGGAACACTGCAACCATCCTAAGTACAAGGACCAGTCTTAAGTATCACTCCTTCAGTGCTGTTATTAAGTTTGAATGGCCGCTGAATGTGTGGTTGTTAAGCAAGGACCACCTGTTTATATTTCAATACACCAAGTAGCTAATCAGACTTTCCATCTTGTTACAATCACCATAAATAAAGTTACCTCCATAACCAGTTCCCACATTTCTTGTAGCTCCTTGGCAGGAAAAACACTGCAACAGCATTGAATGGAAAGCACAATGGGAACTATATAATAGGTCATAGAGAACAAAAGAGTGAATGTGCAATTTCTTTGACAGACAATTCTCTGGCTTGCTTTTAATGTCGTAACTTATTTTACAATGCGTACAAGCTGTCACCATCATAAGGCTTTAAGGCAATACACACAAAAAAATTCCATGAAGAAATAATATGTCAGATGCAACAGAGAGCAAGTCAGCCACAGGCTCCCCGCCCTCCACACACACACACCCTTGTTTAAATTGAATTAGATACAGCGAAGTTTTAAAAGACAAGGACAGAATCCATGAAAGGGCAGAGATCATAACAGATCACATTGATTGATTCTCTACTCTTGCCAGATAACAGATGCAGTGCTAAACCTGCCGTGTCATCCTATCTAAATCCACACTGAAGAAGCCACAATATATCCCATGGAACTCACAAAAATTGGAATTGCAATTGCCATCGTTAAGTGATGTGGTCATAAAGCATGATGTCGCATGACCACACTGCTTAGCAACGTTAGTTCAGGCCGTCTCTGTTGCTATCGGAACCCCAGGATGGTTCAGGTCATTAAGTGGGAAGAGGTTGGAGTCCTAAATAAGGAGCATGGTGGGATGCCACAGGCAGGCACTGGCAATGCAGGTAGGCCAATGAAGAGAAAAGACGATTGGTGGGTGATGAGAAGTGTAAGTAGGTCGGTGAGGGCCAGAAGCAGGCATCGGGGGTGCTACGGATCTTGTACTCTACAGTGGAACTCCTTGAAATGTCACAACTTATGAAAGAAAAAAGCAGCAGGAGCGACTTACGGGAAAATCTCTGCTTGTGTGAAGCAGGCATGAAAGGTTGCAAATGGCAATCCCACAACTGCAGTTTACTGTAACTTCGAAATCATAAACTGGGTGCCAGAGCACCCAGAACAAGGTCATATATATGAACATGGGGACCCTGCAATAGCTACAATTTCACAAACCACTCGCAAGTTTCCCTCATTCAGTGCTGTTGTCATTTTGAATGGTTGCTAAACAAGTGATAACAACTCGAGGAATACCTGTGTACAGAACTGTTACCTAAAAGATCCAATCCAATACCAAAAAATGTAAAGATCCTTACTGCAAAAGAAAGCAACAAGTCTGTCTTAATGGAAAATGAAATATCAAAAGATAGCAGGGCTTCCCTTTCAAAAAGTCCAATATTGATGTCATCCAGCCACAAAATGTGTATGTGTTGAAGCAATAATCTGGCTCTTGAGAGGAATTCGGATGCACAACTGCCCTAAATACATTAAGAACAAGGTAATCTCAGACAATATTTGTATCCATTGCTAAACAAACAATAATAATGAAGTCTACTTCAAATTCTCCAGTTATAAATCTCCAGTTCTGTCTTACAAGGAGCTTTTTCTTAAACTTACTCTTTTCCTTGCCCCTTTTCCCCTTGCCCCTGCAAGTGAAAAAAGAGCAGTTTCTCTGCTGTTATTTTTAGTTTTATGATTCAAAATGTGTAATGTTTTGTCAGATCTTAAAACAGGTTTTTCCTCCTGTTCTTAACTTTTAAAATATATAGCTCCTGTACTATGCTGTATGTTTTCCAGTACTGCTTGTTTGATTTTACAAGAAAAACCTTTCACTGTTAAATGATGTGATGGATTATTAAAATTATATTCAACTATATAAAAATGTAGATTTGAATCCTTCATACTGATAAACACATTGCATTCAGCAAGCTAAAATTAATTTCTTTTTGAAAGAAAGATAACATTGTACTGTATTAAACAAAATACTAAAATTAAAATAGGACAGTTATAGACAGTAGACATTTGAAAAATTAATACCTTTAGTACTAAAGTGTACCTTAAGTACTAAACATTCTCGGCCTTTATCTAATTAAATATGCATAAATCTGTTCTCATTAAAATAGTGCAGGAAAAAAGGGATATAGTCTTATTCTTAATCTTACGCATCATAGCAGGCAGCCTTAGAACCTTTCTAGCTGAGAGAGAAGCCTTTTGCCACATATAGATTTGTGACTATTTTGCTTCATCTGCTTTCTGTGCTGCAGATTAAATATAAACAATGAAAACAGAATTTGACCCTGTAACTAAACATTATAAACATAGTTGTTTGAGAAATACAGGATGCAATATTAAAATTAAATCTGAAAATGTCCTTATGCTCTTGGAAACAATATCCTTTCTATCATTCAGGCACCTATGACAGAAAACATGCCTCTGTTCTGTAAGGCGTTATATAACCTTATGCCTAAAATGTGTTTGGTTTTAGTAGTGCAAAGCACTGCTATACTTACAAAATAAAGATATAATTACCGTCTGTATCAGTGTTAAGAGACATTTTTCAGGTGAAAAAATACCATTACATTGATCACCATCATGAAAGTTGTTAATTCCACTCTTGTCCTTATTTGCTTTATATGTATATGGCCACTCATCTCACTGAATGTATCTCTGGACAGTGTACAACCAATAATTAAAACAATGCCATCATGTTAAACCACTATAAACATAATAAATAATTGTGGGAGTACATCCATATAAACACATCACACATGCCCAAGAAAGAACCATATGGAATAATACTGATCCACTTATCTTGTGGCTGCTTAGGTATTGCAGGAATAAACAGCTATTTCTCATAAATGCATGATTTCTTAGATTATGTGGTCCTGAACAAGTCACAGTAGTCTAGCTACTGTGGTAGTATGGAGATGCTAAGCCATAAATGAACTAAGACATGGGTTACATGGTAAATTGATCAGCCTGGATTTGGCGACACAAAAGAATCAAACATATCACATGGCTTGATTTGCACAATAACTGAGCCATAAATTAGAAAATCACCCTTAGTTTTACATGTTTGCAAACCCAACTCTAGTTGGAAACTAGGCTAAATATTATACTACGGCTGACTATTAAATTTTATTATCTTGTATTTTCATCTTTAAATGTAAAAGCATGCTAAAAAGTATAAAAATCATACTTAATATGCTATAGGAAGCAATACAATAAGAATTTGGGCAATAAGAATTTCAGTCCAATTCTATACCTCTAATACTGAATAAATGTCTTATGAACAGACTGGTATTAATTTAAAACAGGATATATTTACTAGATCTCCTGTTCCTAAAGGTATATTTTAGGGGTGAAAACATATCTTGCATCATTTATTCAAGGCTTGCCAGAATCACCCAAAAGAGCAAATTGCATGTGCCTGGTGTAAGAAGAGGAGAAACACCCCACTCACAACTCCCATTACTGCCTCCTTTATTTCAGAGCCTCTTTCTTTATGTAACGGTATCACTAGCTGAAGAAACCAGACATTTTCTCACACCTTTACACCCTTCACCATCTACCCACGCCTCATTCTCACGATCAATTTGACACCACGCTACACGTTTACCCGTGGCTAACTTAGCCACCACCATGGCGCGCCAAATCAACCCAGGAAGTTAACAGAGCACACATCGAGTCAAACTAAGCCGACCGCCTGGGTTTCCAAAAATGCGGGTCAGGTCCGGGAGAGGTTCGGCGGGTCGTGGAAACCCCAGTCCGCCTTTGCTATAGCGGGGCCACCACTAAACTCCGCCGTGTCCTGTAAAGCCCAGTGCAAGAACGCGGCATAGTCGTTTCTCGGTCGGCTCCTACCTCACCTGCTGCTGGGCTCCACCGCCAGCCGCTGTCGCAGCACAAGAACGACCCTCGAGACCTCCGTCGGTCCGCACTTCTGGGAGCTGCAGCCGGGCAGGGCGAATCCCGCCCAATCTCCTTTCTCTCCGGCGCTTTTACCGCAGCCACCGGCCGAGCCCCAACCCTTCCGAGTCAGCGCGTGGGGGGAAGGCGCAGCGGCCCCGCAGTCCCTCCTTCCACCTGCCCAGGGCACCGCACGTAGCGACAAGCTGCGCTCGCCTACCTCGCGAGGTCCATTCGCGTCCTCCCCATTCAACCGGGGCGGAGCTCTGAAGCCGAGAGAGCGGGAGCGGCGAATTACTCTCCCCCTTTTTTTGTAGCCACTGCCCTGATTGGCCCTTGCCCGCCGGGAGTGGGGAATCGAAGCTCACTCCGCCTCCCGCCAGCTGGAAATCTGCTTGATTGGAGGAGGAGAATGTCAATCTGGGGCTGATTGACGGCTCGAAGGGCGTTTTACCACGCGCGGTAGCGCGCGGGTTGAGCGTGGACTTGTGGAAATGTTGGGTTACTCAATGGTCTGAGTGTGGAGTGATTTTTTTTAAAATAATTGGGACATTTCCTTCTTTTACTTACGCGAAAGCATAAAGAGAAACACGTGTTAAGTTAGAACAATCGATTTCTAACCCTGCATCTAGTTCTAAATGATGTAACAGGTTGCTGTTGTTGAGGTTGTGGTATATCGTTGTTACATTAATATTTTTTTGAACTGCTTCTCATCCTAAGTTTCAGAGCAATGGGCAAACGGGATCCCCAATTGAATAAACTTACCTTAAAATACTATGAAAACAATGGCTGTGGCAAAAAAGGAGGAAGAGGAAATTTGTTCAACTTCGTTGAATTTCTCTTTAAGGTGGGGCATCAACCTCATAAATAAGCCTGAGAAGCCTGAAGCTGAACTATCTTTTCACAAATCCAGTAGTCTCTCACAATTGGTAGAATAAATTCTGTATGAAACATATTCTATGGAAACTAGACGGATCTAGGGTTTATGGGGGAGCAGATGTGCACTACCTAAATCTGGATTATCACCAGAGGGCAGCCAAGAAGCAACATAGCTGGATTAAGGAAAATTTTCAAATTAAGCAACTGTTTTTTCATGAGGAAAGGATTGGATTTGACTACAACAAAAACTACATGTCAATGTGGATTTTGCCTTGGCATGTTTTGTAAATCCAGCCACAATTACAAGTGTGGTTTAGCCCAGTGTATTAAGATATCAAGCCAGTTTAGTGAATGTGTAGCATTTTCTTTAGCCATTCAGCGTGGCTACTTGTTTTAGTGAGAAGCTGCAAGAATAAAAACTTTTGGCTTGGGTAAATTTCATTCAACTTTTTCAAGTTGTGTAATTCCAACTGGAATTTGGGAAATGACCAGAGTTGCCTGAGGAACAAGGGCTGCATTAGTGCAATGCCCAAAGCTGGATTGTGATTTTTCAGATGGTTATAAGCATTGCTAACACTAACACGGAGACTAAGGAGGATAGAAACAGCTAAATGAGCTGCTGCTGCCCTTCTCAGTTATGTGAAATACATTACTGATATCCCCTCAGATGCCACACTTTTGCCTACCCAAGTGTTTTATTTATTAATATACAGATAAGCAAGTAGCTGGCAAAACAATGACTCCAAAACAATGAACTCATACAATGCAGTAGAAATATTCTTGTGCATAAGAAATCTTAAATGTCTTATCTTTGACTTTACTATGTCAGACTATTTTAAATGAATTACAATAAAAGAGTCAATTAATGGTCTTAAGAACATGTACATGTTGAAATTGAACTTCACTTCAGCCTATTTGTAAGCCATCTTACAATACATAAAGAGTCAATAATGCATGGTTCCAAGTAAAATCAATAAGATGAAATAATAAATATTGATCCTTTATGTGGATAAATCCTATCTGTAATAACATCATGTACTAGTAAGAATCAAGGGCATTTAGAGAAGGGGTACAACTGTAATTCAATTACTGTATGTTGTATTGAATCGGGTGGGTTCCACTTACCTTCCCCACCGGTTTGCTTCGCAACATTTTGCGCGCACGCGCTTGCTCCGCTCACGCACACGGGCACATTCCCTCACGCAATTTTGCTTCCGCACATGCTCAGTAGCTGCAATCAGCCCGAAACACAGCTGAGGAGCTGATCAGCTGTGCTTCGGGCGAAGGAATAAAGGTCAGTATAAACCCAGGGTTTTCAAGCAGCAGAACAGGAAAAACCTTCCCAAAAGTAAAAAATTTACAAAAAATTCACAAAAAAAATGGCACCCATGGACTGGCACCGACCAAACCGGATCCATGACATCACCAGCGAGTCACTACCGGTTCGGGCGATCCAGTCTGTACCGGGAGGAACCCACCCCTGTATTGAATTACTTTTATGACTAAGACTCAAGGTGGCATTTGGCATCATTCCCCACCACAATAACCCTATGAGAACAGTGAGCTTTCATGGCTGAGAGTAGATTTGAAGTAAACTTCAATTCTAGCCCAACACCATATCCATTATACCACATTAGTGAATTCAGGCCACAATATGGCACTGTTTGGATTCCTGCAATGTGCCCTACATTTGAAAACTTCAGCCAGTACAAAACGTGGTGGCACAGGCAGATATGGGAACCAGTTGCTTAGCACATGTGACTCTCAAGCTGAATTGGCTACAGTATATTTCCAGGTACAACTAATGGTGCTGGTGGATACCTTTAAAGCCATCATGGCTTGGGGACTGTCTTTCCCCAAAAATGCCTACCTATCCTGTCAGATCTGGCAGGAAAGGCATGCTCTAGGTCAGGGTCTCCAACCTTCACAACTTTAAGACTTGTGGACTTCAACTCCCAGAATTCCTCAGCCAGCAAAGCTGGCTGAGGAACTCTGGGAGTTGAAGTCCACAAGTCTTAAAGTTGCTAAGTTTGGAGACCCCTGCTCTAGGTCCCTTCTATAAGAGAGTGCTATCTGGCAGGGTCTAGGAAGAGAGCTTTCTGCCCTGGGACCTGCCCTTTATGACATTATTCCCCCAGAAATTAGACTTTCCCTGACCTATCCTTTCACAAGATATTAAAAACCTGGGATTTACCATCAAGCCTGACGCTATGATAGTATACGTGAACTTATTTCCTGATCTTGGTTGTGTTAACTGAGTTTTTCAGCTGCTATATTATATTATTTCTGTGTTTTTAAATTTGGCTGTTTTTTATTAACTTACTTTGTTTTTAAGTGTTACTTGCCTAATTATGCAAATGAAATGGGAAGCCATATAAATTTAATAAATAAATAACAAACTTCCTAAATGTTGTGATTACATGTCATATTATCAGCTGGTACATGCCTATCACATGTCCTCAATAAATTAAGCATGCAAACTTAATGGCCTATTATCTAAGAAGAACCATGGAGAGATATAAAGCTCTAAAATAATGATCATAGGAGTTGAGGGACTTTGATGCTCAAGCATTCTGCATTTAATGTATGCATGGTGAGGGCTGTGTAAACCTTGTCAGGCTGAAGATTGCACTTGGGTTGTGAATCACATCACATGCTGGTGAATGCATGCCAAGAAAGGGAACAATGCCAGGGCAAAAATGATAAAAAGTGTTCCATTAATTACAGATAACTGTATTATTTTCTCTACATTTAAAAGCTACCATTCAGCAGCATTTGAAACCCACATACAGTTTGGTGGATCCAGGTTTGGCAATCTTAACATAGAAGACGCCAAGCTCAGAGGTAATATTGGCTAGCCCCCAAGGACAGATCCACAGTTAAGGGCCAACAGATGACTCAGGAGGACACACTGTTTTAAGGACAATTCTGCACTGCAGCCTCAGCTGCTGGTCTCCCCTGCTGCATCTTAAACCTACTTCAGAAATTTGAATTTCCAGTGCAGATTGCAGTGGGGTGATGCTGAGTCCAAGCACCACAATACTGTATAGGATTGGCTGTTCCCCCTGCTTTTTGGCCTTACTTATTCATTCAGGAAAGCAACCCTAATTGACTGGCTTCTGTGTGGACTGCTCTACCAGTGTGTGTCTTTTCCATTTTAGGGATTGTTCCTTTCTGACTAGTCCCTGTTGTTTACTTTGCTTTCCCAGTTATTTGCACACATGGATGCATTGACCGGCCCTTTCCAACATTTATCTCCTTTGACACCAACACAGACTCCCTCCACTTTTTCCTAATATATCATCTTAGTTGATACAATAATCAAAGCATTAGGGAACAGGTTGTTCTTTGGTGCCTCTGTAAGTTCATGAAAACTTTCTAGCAAGGAAAAACTTCACAGAAACAAAGCAGCAAGTTTGTTGAGACCTAAAGATGTTTAAGAAGATAAAGGGAAGCTTTGTGGTACTGTGAGTGTGGCATGGGAGAGCAAGATACTTCATCCCACCTGAGCAGAAACAGAAAGCATGAGCACAGGGAAGTAATAAGTGAATGACATATGGCCTTCTAAGTCTGAGAAAGGGTTATTGACTCAATAGTGCATCCTTGAAAACTGCAAGTTTAACTGTAGGGAACATATCAGCCCAGCACAAAATGGATGTTCAGGTGTTGACTAGCCCCACTGGAGGCACTGGAGCCAATCAGAGCTGAGGTTGCTACTAGAACGGAACAAAGCATTGGAGACTATCTATTCTGAAGAGTTGAAGACAGTTAAATGGGAAAACAGCAGTTTTGAAGCAAAGCTGGAAAACAATGGACTGGGAGTGGGAAGAGGAAAATGTCCTCCATTCCTGCAATCAGGAAGTTATGGGTGACCTGTATTAGTGAGGAAGTTAGGGAAAAACACAGATCTTACCCTAGGACGCAGATGAGTTTCTGAATGAAATTCTGGACCGTCTTCAATAAGCTGCTAAGAAGCATGGGAGCTGAAAATTTTTGTTCTCTTCGCTACATTGGCATTCTAATGAAAAATAGCCCAAACATCATCCTGTGTTTATAATGTATTACCGGAGAATAGAATAGAACTATGCCTAAGTTCACAGATTGTGTTAAACTGTGATTTATTTAAGCGTGATTTATTGATGAAACTACAACAAACTAAGCCATAAACCATGGCTTGCAAATCACAGTGGATAGATTTGCAAAACACATTAAGTCAAACCAAACCAACCATCTATATTTAGTGATCCAATACATATACACATACCTAAGCACCTTATATCATGTGCATTTTGCAGGACACTAGCAGTTGAGGGAAGGCCTTTTGGAGAAGAGAGATTAAGCTTGTCAGCAGGTGATTGGTTAACTTATTCCAGTATCATTTTACAGTCTATGCATGTTTAAATTCTACTGAAGGCAGTAGAGCTTAAGAATGTGTGACTCTAAATCTGCAGTCAGTGCTGTAAATAAATATTTGGGTTTCTTTTTTTCTTTGTCAGTAAGAATTTCCTGATTTCAGAATGAAGCCTGGAACTTTTGTTTGCAAGTGTATACTTGGCTCTGGAATGTCTTTTTTCTTTTTCAATGGAGATAATGTTCTAGACCCCATAACCTTCCAACTCTGATGCTTTGGCAGAGCATAACTGAGATTCTTGCATAATTAAACAGTCAACTCTCAGGTGACACTCACACTATTTAAGTGCATTCTTTGGGCTTTCTGCTTGCAGCTTGGATCAGTTACATTTGAAAGGTTGCTGAGAAGTGGGTTTTCTAAGGTCACAAGGAAAAGCAAAACCCTTGAAAAAGAAAGTGCTTAACCAGACACTCAATACAGCTGCAGTTCAGACTCCAGATGTGAGGTCAGTGCTAAGGAAATATGAAGCACTTGGACCCTAGTTATGTGCAGGTTTCCCTTCTTTGAGTGAACTTGCTATTCTGCAATTGATCATTTTCATTCCAAAATTCACTTCATGCCAAAAAAAAAAAAAAGCAGTTTGTACTAGCATAGTCAATTTGCACCAAAGATCTGGAAACAAACCAAAAATTCTTCCCACCAAGACCCAATTCTGCTCTCACTCATGCATTTACCAACATGATGTTTGGTTGTGTCTAAGCTGTGCATCTTGTTTTCCACTTCCATACTACTAATAGCTATTACTGTTATTGTGAGATCAAAAGGATCATCAACTCTGCACCTGATTTAGAAATTATATCCTATCAAGGGGATGTTGATTGTTAGTGACCATACATATTTTTTCCATGACAATCTGTCCCAACCTGGTCCTTCAGGTCTTCTAACTTATGATTTTGATGATTACATGGGATAGATCATAGAAAGAAGAGTAATATGATGTAACTTTAGAGAGAAAGGTCAAAATATATTTGTACTTATAACGGCTGTGAAGAATATTGGAAATTTAATACTTTTTCTTCCTTTCTACTGTCTATTAGTTTGTGCCAGTTTGTACTTTCTTTTTAAAAGATTTTAATAAAAAATATACCAAAAAAAGTGAATGTTAAAAAAATGGAGAAACATGGATGATTATATTTTGCGTTTAAGAGTTCATCTGTTTGTTTGTTGTGGTTTTTAGTCTGTAACCAAAGATATGCAGTACTGCACAGTTTAGGCTGCCTGTTCAAATCAGATCAAGGAGCATATTTTTTGGAACAATCCCCACAACCATTAGATTGAAAAGAGCAAAAGGACCAATAAAGGCAATTTAAATGGTCATATAGAACAATTCCCTCCTTCCTAAAATGGGTAGCAAGATTTTGTTCCTCAACATAATGTATTTTCCTGATAGGCTCTTTCTATTAAAATAGAGGTTAAAAAAAATTTCTTTATGCCTAGTTCTTTGGGGATAGGACTTCATATTGGCTGAGTTCATATATAGCCATTAGCTGTGGCTTGTATCTATCCTGATTTATTGAAAAAACAAACGAACTAAAGTGAAGCTAGGTTCATACAGCACACAAAACCATAAACAGGGTTTACAACCTCCATTGGATGAATTCACACAACATGTTTAAAAGGCAACTGAAAAATCACAATCCAGCTTTGGGCATTGTGCTAATACAGCCCTTGTTCCTCAGGCAGCTGTCTGGTCACTCCATCTTCCCAATGGCTACCTGTGTCTTTTCCCTTTCCTTCCTTCCATTCACCTCAGAGTGATCCTCTTCTTTTCCTGATCCATATTACCGTGTTTCCCCAAAAATAAGACCCTGTCTTATATTTTTTTGAACCCTGAAATAAGCGCTTGGCCTTATTGCCATGCACTCAAAAGCCCGATTGGGCTTATTATCAGGGGATGTCTTATTTTGGGGGAAACAGGGTATGTACCTGAATTTTTCCAGGCATCTTTGCCTGAGGTAGGAGGGGATTGTCTGCAGGCTATTCCCAACCCATCATTGTAACTCTCTATTTCTCCAGGTAGGACCCAAAGACCAGGTGAAATGCTGAATCTGAAACAAGGTGCCTTCTACTGGCCTGGAGAAACATTCTTCACATCCATCTCCATTATCTTACAGGCAGCCCTCAACTTACAATGGTCTCTTAGCAACTGTTTGAAGTTAAAATGGACTCCCCAACAGGTCCTTATGATCCAAATTCAAAGTTCCAATGGCTGTTCCTCCATAGTCACATGACTGCATTTTGGATACTCAGCAACTGGCCTACGGTTATGGCCATTTGCAGCATCCTGCAGTCACATGACAACAATTCCGATTTTTCTGGAAACAGGCAGGTACTTACGGTTTCCTTCAAAAAATGTCCATAGTAAACAAAGGGGTTTGTTTAATGACCACAACATTAATGAATGAACCCCAATTTTGCTTAATGACTGCTATGTTTACTTAATGACTGCCACATAAAAGGTCATAAAATCAGGCATGGTCATGCAATGACTTACAATGACTATCACAACGTACATCTATAATTGCAGACTTAATTCTCAATTAAGTCAAGGACAACCGATACTCAAATTTGCCAGCAAGAAATGATTGTCTCTGCTTCCTCCATCCCCTGTGAAGCATGAAGCATGTATAAATAAAACACTTTTCAGGCGTTGTCTAATAAAGTTTTTATAAAAGGATGAACAGGGTATCCCTGGGGTTCTAATTTAGTCTGATGTACTATAACCAAATACATACAGGCAGTCCTGCACTTACCACCACAATTGAGCCCAAAATTTCTGTTGCTAAGTGAAATATTTGTTAAGTGAATTTTGCCCCGTTTTACAAACTTTCTTGCCAAAGTTGTTAAGTGAATTACTGCAGTTATTAAGCTAGTAACACAGTTGTTAAGCGAATCTGGCTTTGCTTGTAAGAGGGTCGCAAAAGATGATCACATGACCCCGGAAATTGCAACCATCATAAATCTGAGTCAGTTGCCAAGCACCCAAATTTTGTTCACGGGACCTTGGGGATGCTGCAATGGTCATAAGTGTGAAAAACTGTTATAAGTATTTTTTTTTCAGTGCTGCTGTAACTTTGTACAGTCGCTAAAATGAACTGTTGTAAGTCGAGGACCACCTGTACAGTGTTCATCCTGAAGGCCAATATCCCAATCAATGAATGAAAGGCCAAGTCTCAGAGACATGGCTGCCTCCACAAATCAGGGTCTTCACCCTGTAGCAAAAGCCAAAAACATAATTTTATTTATGTGGATTAAAATCATTCCACGAGCCTAAGCTGGTTCTAAGTTTACAACAGGCAATCCAGAGGTGGGTTCCTCCCGGTTCGCACTGGTTCTATAGAACCAGTAGCAAACCTCTGGTAACGTCATAGAGCCGGTTCTGTCGGTGCCAGTCTGTGGATGCCGCCATCTTTTTTGGGGGGGGGAATTTTTTTTTTTGATTTTTTTTTTTTGGAATTTTTTGCTATTTTTTTCTTCTTCTGCACATGCACAGAAGCTGTCCCCGGCACTGTGCATGCACCACCATCTTGTTTTCAGCTTTTTGGGGGATTGTTTTTGCGATTTTTTGTCACTGTGCATGTGTGCGTGTGCCCGCGCGGTGTGGCCACGTGGCGCGCAATGCATGCGCAGCCATGCGGCGCGGGTGGAAGCGAACCAGCAGCAAGGTAAGTTAGAACCCACCCCTGAGGCAATCCTATGCTTCTGGCAACTTCCAAAGCAAGGTGGGCATTGAGAAGCATCCTCACACCCTATTTAACAACAACTGGGTCTGATACTGCATAGAACTGTCAGCAAGGGCAAAACTAAAAAAAAAAGCCAGAATGGCAAAATTCTGCTCCTTTTTCATGTGCACCAAAATCCCTGTTTTATTTTACAGCAGAATTCCATGTGCTCAGTTACAATCACCATGTTCACTCTTTCTATTCCCACCCCATAGTGTTATTTTTTTTATATATTATAATAATTAGTAGCCACTAATCTAGCCTCATATCATTTGATACCCATTTCCCATCACAAGAACTGACTGTCTAGGGATATTTTTCCTTATTTATTTTTGGCACACCACGAATCCCTCATGTATTTCACTCCTGAAAAGTGAAATCTATGTTTAAGTATTGAAAAAAATTATTTAAAAAACTAGAAACTGGCTTTTCACTTAACATTAGAAGAGGCTTTCATTTCTACACCAGCAATCGGGGACTGCTATGCTGAGATATGAATGGAGCAAGCTTGTTTGCTTTGCAAAATATTTAAAAGACCAACACTCGCTCATTATGTTGCTTCATGTTAAATTACAGCATAATATTATCCATGAATTAGACATGATACTACATGCGCACCTCAAATAATACAACAAATATGTGGAAAAAAAGCTGTTCCTTTTGAGCCATGCTTCTCAACCTTGGCAACTTTAAGAGCTATGGACCCTGGGCATGCTGGCTGAGGAATTCTGGGAGATGTAGCGCACATATATTAACATTGCAAGGATGGAAAAAATCTGCTTTTGAGAATTATGAACTTGCAGCAGGGAATAATTTTGCATTTAAGGTTCAAAAAGTGGAAAAAAAATGTGTGCCGAGAATCATTTTGTGAAACAAGTAAGCAGCTTCACGTATTACTATTAATTCTAATCTTTATTCTCATTTCTCCCTATTTCCAAAAGCTACATTTTGTTCAAACATGATTGTCTATTAATCACAACTAGCTGTGTTCACATAGTTTGTGAAATGTTATATGCTGGCTTACAACTAAGAGGGAGAAGTTCACGAAAGAAGCTGAATCAAATCCAAAGAAACTAGATTATGTCTTAATTAAGTTTGTGAGTCAAGCATAGCCTGAGAGAATTGTCTCTTTTCATTTTGCAAACAGCTGAGTTAATGAGGTTTCTTTGTAGGTCAGTAGCCTACAAAAATTGAAGATGACAAGAGATTTATTTTTTTTAAAAAAATCAGAAATCAGGGGAACCTTTTATGCAAAGATGGGTACAAGAAAAGACAAAGGAGTAAAAAGATACAAAGAAAATTTACTCAAGATTTATATAAATATATTAAAATAAAAAATATGCAAAATTGATGATACTGAGTTAGGGCCAGACATTCTGGAAAGGGAAATGAAATAACTAAGCTGCAGGACAATGACATACTAGCAGAACTGTTTAAAAGCTGACAAGATAGTGCAGTTAAAATACGTGCTAGCTAGGGAATTGTGGTTGTTGAAGTCTACACATCTTAAAGTTGTCAAGATTGAAAATGTTATTAATAACTAAGCTGCAGGATGATGAAATACTAGCAAAGCTGTTTGAAAATTGACAAGATAGTGCAGCTAAAGTGCAAGCTAGCTAGGGAATTCTGGTCGCAAAAAGTTGCCATGGTTGAAAAATACTTTTCTAGATTGTGTAGAGGAAAACAATGCTTTGGGTACATTGTAAATGAAAGTACTTCATATTCTTTTTTCTCATTAGAACTTCTAATGAGTGTGAAACTGTACCTCTTTTAGTGAACAACACTGTGAGCAATTTTTCTCATTATAAGCCTCTCTGCTGTAAACCAATTATTAAATTTTCAAGGAGTTTTGGCTTGCAAAAGGGTAATGTGTTTGCCTTAGAATTTATGGAATGTCAGTGGTTCCTCTAAAATGTACAGGAAGAAGTTATTAAAATAGGGAAAACAATTCTGAAAAAAGTCATAGAGTAAACTGGGATCCAATCACAGTCAGAGTGAAATTAATAAAACAAGATTATTGACTCACTGGTTTTTGTTTTCAGGGTGTGTGTTCAGTAATTGCTTTTATAAACTAGCATATCAGGATAAGCCTGATTCCAATTGGCTTTTACCTTATATTCTTGCTTTGCCTAGAAAAACTTCCATTAAATAAGTGTACACCTATTTGTGTGTTGTGCAGTTTGCAATCACAGGAATGCTAAGTACCTGTAGTGTCTCTGCATTTTTGGAGCTCCAGTTAAGACACATCCAGAATTGCTATAATTGGACAGTCTTACCCATTTAAATTATAAATAAATATATTCCAGGAGTCAACATATAGGTCCGTGATGGCGAACCTATGGCATGCGTGCCACAGGTAGCATGCAGAGCCATATCTGAGGGCATGCGAGGCGTTGCCCTATGTCAGCTCCAATGCGCATGCGTGCCCTGGCCAGCTGATTTTCGGCCTTGGGGAAGGCCGTTTTCACCCTCCCCAGGCTTCAGGAGGCTTCCCTGAAGCCTGGGGAGGGCAAAAAATGGCCCAATGGGCCTCCTGGAAGTTCAGAAATGGACTTCCGGTTTGCCCGTTGGGCCATTTTTCGCACTCCGGAGGCTTCAGGGAAGTCTCCTGAAGCCTCCGGAGTACAAAAAATGGCCCAACGGGGGGCGCATGCAGAGGGATGCGCGCATGCACAATGCGGCACGCATGGGGAGGGTTGTGTGCTGGCACGTGCACGCTAGCGCACACACACACTCCCATTTTTGGCACGCAAGAAGAAAAAGGTTCGCCATCACTGATATAGGTGAACCTATATTCCTCAGAGTCACTACTGTACTTTCATGAAGCATTGGCTCCATGCAATGCAATGATAACATTAATTGATCAAAGATTATGCTCATCATAAAAAGGAGCACATTCTGTCTTTTAAATCAAGAATGATCCTGTCATCATCATCAACACTCGATGTTTATTAAGGAATTTAGAGATGACCTTAGTATAAAAGAACCATTAAGGGGGGACTTGAAGAAGCTCTGACATATTATAATCCACCGCTTGAAGCACACAAGAGCAATTCAATTCAATTGAATGAAATGCAGCCATACACCAGTACAGCTGATAAGCAAAATAAAGTTTAGGACAGAGTTAACATGTATTTGTAAAATAACCTAACTAACATCGATAAGTGAGGTTCAAGATGTAGCCTATATTAATTAAAATGTAAGCATTAAAATTGTATTAAATATGATGATATACCAAATTACAACAAAGTAATACTATCTAAAACTATTAGTATCAGCAAAGTAATATGGTATCTAAAATTTAACTAAATTGTAGTTATAAAAAATGCCTTGTGGGATATTGGCCATCATGGATACATGTTCTGCAACAAGAGGTACTTCATCTATGAACAGCATCTGGGCATAGGCCAAACCATGGTTATCAGAAACATTAGGATATGTACCAGGGGTGGGTTCTGGATCCTTTTGCTGCCGGTTCGCTCAGGGTCGCGCCGTGCGCGCCCGCCCGCCCGCAGCAATAAAAAAATAGCTTCTGCGCATGCGCAGAAGCATAATCCAAGATGGCGGCGCCCATGGAGACACCGACAGAACCGGCTCCGTGATGTCATCGCCGAGTTACTAATGGTTCTAAAGAACCGGATAGAACCGGTAAGAACCCACCTCTGATATGTACTAATCAGAGGTACATTAATATGAATCTGGTTCAGAGGCCTTCATAAAAAGAGCACAAAGAAGAGCAGAATCATAGCAATAGCACTTAGATTTATATATCACTTCACTACCTTCTCTCTAAGCAGTTTACAGAGTCAGCCTCTTGCCCCCAACAACCTGGGTCCTCATTTTACCGACCTCGGAAGGATGGAAGGCTGAGTCCACCTCGAGCCGATGAGAATCGAACTGCCAAACTGCTGGCAGCCAAGTAGCCTGCAGTACTGCATTCTAACCACTGCACCACCACGGCTCTGGCAAAACCTTTCAGCCAATGGCATCTATTTATAATTATCATCCAATAATGGATGGGAAAGGGAGAGCATGGCGTCAGGCAAGAGAGAAAGCTTTCCAATAGCTGGGTGTTTCTAGCTGTGTAAGGTACTGGCAGCAATGACAATATTTCTGTCATGTACTGATGACAGGACAGGTGGAGCCTTCCGGAAATTTGCTTACATCTTTATATCTTTTATTCTTTGTTTTCAGGGTTAGTGTCACCTGATCATATTCCATATTAAGAACTGAGGATTGAGGATAGCCTTGATTTAAAAGATTGGATGTAACAGCTTTGATCCAGGTGGATTGAAAATTGCCCTGAAGAATTAATGGTGCTAAGCTTTGAGGATAGAAGTTAAGCTTCAGCCAAAGGTTCATAGAAGTCACCCACACTCTTGAGTCAACTTTTATTATACTTGTCTCTAGTCATACAGTAGATGTGTGCTTTAGACACAGCAAGTATCTGGAAAACTGCTCTTATGAATTTGGATTATACCCTCTTCAGGGAGGTGAAAAATGAAGCGGGGTGTGGGGGGAAGCTGAAGTCCCATAAAGAAATTGGCCTAGTGGCTTAGCCTGAAATAGTTTAAGTACGGCTGAAATATAATATCTTCCCTTGGATCAGAAAAACCTAAGGGTGGCTTTGGCAGATATTTTACCCAGTAGCGGGAAGATATTCACAGTAGCTTTCCTTGAGCCAGTGGAAAGCGTGACTACTCCTGAGTATTTAAAGCTAGTCACTTTTTATTCTATTTTATTTTATTGTTCTATTTTATGACTATTAGTGCTCCATAAATAGAGTTTTGGACTTTTGGCAAAAGCCCATAATCTTGATTTTCTCTTTTAATGTCTATTGATGTTCTAGAAAGCAGTACAGCAGGGATATCAAACTCACAGCCCGCAGGCCAGATGCGTCATGCGTTGGTCACCCTCACGCCCGGTTTAGTGAAGGGGAAAAAAGTCGCAATATGTTATGTGAAGCCACCGTAATGACGCGAATTTGACACCCCTGAACTACAGTGTCATTTGAATGGCGCATCAGGGCTATGCTGCGATCCCCTAGTTCAGTGATGGCGAACCTTTTTTGGTTCGTGTGCCAAAAGGGGGGGCGCAGGGGGGTCACGCGTGCGCCCGCACCCATAATTCCATGTGGGCCCCCCCACGCATGTGCACGTGACCTCCTCTCCCGGCACGCGACGGCAGGTCCGTTTTTCGCTCTCACCAGGCTTCAGAACCTTTCTAGGAGCCTGGGGAGGGTGAAAACGGCCTTCCCCACCCCCCCGGAGGCCCTCCGGAGGCATTTCCAATTCAGTTGGGAGATGCTCAGGAGGCTGGAAATAGCAATAGCAGTTAGACTTATATACCGCTTCATAGTGCTTTACAGCCCTCTCTAAGCGGTTTACAGAGTCAGCATATTGCCCCCAACAATCTGGGTCCTCATTTTACCCACCTCAGAAGGATGGAAGGCTGAGTCAACCTTGAGCCGGTGAGATTTGAACCGCCGAACTGCAGCTAGCAGTCAGCTGAAGTAGCCTGCAGTACTGCACTCTAACCACTGCGCCACCTCGGCTCTTACTCTTCAAGTTGGGAAACGGGCCATTTCTGGCCTCCGGAGGCCCTCCGGGGGGTGGGGGGTGGGGAAGGCCGTTTTTTCTCTCCCCAGGCTCCTAGAAAGGCTCTGGAGCTTGGGAGAGCAAAAATGGGCCTTCCCCACCCACTCCGGAGGCTGGAAACAGCCTGTTTCCCGACTCCCAGTGGGCCCAGAAGGCCCAAAAATCAGAATGCGCGCGCCGGACCTGAGCTCGCGTGCCCACCGATATGGCTCCGCGTGCCACTTGTGGCACGCATGCCATAGGTTCACCATCACGGCCCTAGTTTATGGGAAAGCAAACAAGAGCCAAAAAAACCACCTTAATTTTGATAGCACAAAAAGAGGACAGAGAGAAACAGACTTTCAAGTTTCTGTTATGTCTTATAATAAAGCATTATAAGTCTCTTTCTCTTGACTTTGCTTAAATTGGAAGGCTGACAATATATTTCAAAAGGATATACAAAATCTATTAGATTGCATACATCTTTTAAAAATCTAAAAGACTTTTATCTGCAATTCAGAAATGTAAAAAAATAATTTACAGAGTTTGGAATAAATACAAAGAAAAGGGTTTTCCCCCCTAAAATACCTCTTTGGATGTCATCCCTTTTTAGAAGGGAAGTGACACTGAGCGCTAATTGGTGGGTTTATAGTGAAATAATATCCTTTGTTCAAGATAAAAAAGAATTTGATTTGAAGCTAGAAGGTCATACATGTCACTGGTTTATCTATCTACAGTTATTTTATTTTTTTTAACTTTGAACAAAAAAAGGATAGTTTTGAAGCTGCTAAAAATGAATTGGAAATGATACTCTGTGCTAATGTTGAACATCTGATAGTTATGGCTTATAAATGATGTAACTATTAAACCTAGAAAGTGGATATGTTAAACATCGTATGATTCACTGGGCAAGAAATTTTGGTTATAATGTTAGAGGATGAGAAAACATGTGGATTAAAGGACTGAACTTTATGTTGAATTATAATCTTAAAGAGAATTTCCACAAAATGATGTACTGGTGGTATTTAATGCCAAATAAACTATGAAAGATGTATAGGGGTGTTTCAAATGTTTGTTGGAAATACAAGGGTAAGGAAGGTACTTTCTATCACGTGACAAGGCAAAGAAGTGTTGGATACAAATCCATGGTTTAATTCAGAAAATTTTAAAAATGGTTTTGCAATGCAAACCAGAACGTTTTTTTCTAGGACTATTAGATCAAAAAACTGGGGGGGGGGGGGATTGGAACTTAGTTGCTGTACATGTTGACAGATGCAAGAATTCTATATGCCCAGAAATGGAAAGAAGCATTAACTTCCACAATGGAGGAATGGATTGAAAAGGTGACGGAATTGATGGAGATGGTGAAATGGACCACACTAATTAGGGACAAAAATATAAATAGTTTTGTGGTTACTTCGAAGCTACTCCTGGGCTTTCTGCATGAAAGAGAAAAATATGAAATTTTGACTTTGGGTTTTGACAATTAAGCACATACTGATATAGAAATGGCTAGTAGCCATTATTTGATATAATTAAAAAGCTGATACTATAACTATTATGTATCTGACTGCACACACAAAAATCAGAAGTTACTGCTTTTTGTTTTTGTTTTGCCACCCTTCCCTCATTCTATCTCCTCTATCCCCTTTCTTTTTCCTTTCTCCATTGCTTTTATTTCTATTTGTATTTTAAGAAAAAAAAAACTCTTGATAAAAGTATATTTAAAAAAAAAACAAGGGACAAAGAATTTTCGGAAGACATAATTTAAAAAAGAATAAATGGAAGGTTTTTTTAAAAAAAGGTTATGTGTCAAGCCTGAATTTGATTGGGATGTGGGATTGTTTGTATCCGGAATTCAATTTATGAGGGATGCATTACTTGGAACCTGACATTATTTTTATAAATAATCAAGCAAACATATCTAATGCTCCTTTTTCCTCCTATTTTCAATAGTAACCCTATGAGATGAGAACTCCCAGCAGAGGTGGGTTCCTACCGGTTCGGACCAGCTCTATAGAACCGTTAGTAACGTGTCGGCCTGGGTCACTGAAACCGGCAGCGACCCAGGCCTGCCACGCACCCAAGCCGGTTCTCTCAGCGGCGCCGTAGGTGCCGCCATCTTGTTTTTTGCTTATGTGCATGCGCAGAAGCTTTTTTTAAGTACTGCACATGTGCGCACGCGGCACATCCCTGAGCGAACCGACAGTACCTGAATCCAGAACCCACCCCTGACTCACAGTATCCTAATTTATAGCCTGATAGCTTAACTACCACACTAGGCTGGCTCTAAATATAATAATTAAATATTCTAAAGTTACAGCATTTAAAAAAAAATTCTGCATAAACAACCACGGTTTCCAATCTTGGTAGATAATGTTAATTCCTTAGTCAGACTCTTGATCCTAAATTTAACTCTAAGCATTTTCCTGTTCACTGCTCGATTCTCTTTCTGCCCTTGAGTAGGAAAACAAAGTCTTTCATCTGCACACCTGCTTCTGCCTAGGTATTCCCCCTGGAGCCTTCAAAGTGTCACACCTGGCTTTGCAGTTTTGTATATTCATATCCTGAGGTTAAAGGCACATTCAGTTGGTCTTTCAACTATGTAATGCATTCATGTTCCATAATTATTGTAGCTTTATAGTCTTGCATTTATTCTGCTTTTAACTCCTCCCTCCAAGTGATTTCAAAATTGTTTGCTTTATCCCTGTGTTCTACATGTACCACCCCACCCCCCCAGCATAGTTCATTCAACCAGTGAAGCCATCTCTTGGCTAAAAAGCCCAGAACCTTATTAACTACCAGAGGATCTTGCCTCTACATTAGCAGTTCATATTGTGATGTCTGGCTTATTCATGTGGCACACAACCCCTTTCCCAAACTATTCTTCAAGCTATCTTGTTTACTAAATTTGTTTTCCCTCCACCTATAATGAAGGCTTCCATCATTATGCAGCCTAAGGTAATAATATTACAATATCTATCAATGGGAGTAGTATTAAAGCTCTTATTTGGTGACATTTCTTCCTGTCTTCTCCTTTGGTCATTGGCAGAGGGAAGAGATTTGCAAGTCCATGTATTGGTGGGAGGGGTGTTATTTCTACTTGACTGTATACTTACATAATAATGTGGCTGTAAGTTTGGATTCATGCCTAGCTATAAAGCCGCACGCACCAGCTTTTCAATAGAAAAGGTATTTGTAGCTCAGGGTTGAATTGTGGAGTCCTTGGTGTTCTCTGACTTTGCTTTCCTTGCAGACATTTCATTTCCCAACTAACATCACCTAGCACTGATGATGAGCATCAAGGACCAATGGTGGGCTGCAACCGGTTTAACAACCAGTTCAGTGATCGCGTGCTTTGCACGTGCACATGCCTAACACGCTTGCACGCAGCGTTCAAAATACAGCAATTTGACACTCAGCTGCTTACCTTCTAAGGCAGCCCCGGTAAGTAGAACAGCGGAGGCACGGAAATCAGCTGTGCGGTGCAAATCAGCTGAGCCAGAAAGAAGGAAATATAGGACAGGATAGGGCAGGGGTAGGTGGGCGGGGCCAGCTGATCGAACTACCGATTCACCTGAACCAGTCCGAACCGGCAGCAGCCCACCACTGTTAAGGACTCTACACCAGATTTTTGAAAAACACTGCAACAGGGCATGCTAGAACCATTAATAAAACATATACGGGTGAGTTCACACATCAGGATCAACTAGGTTAAAATATAGCTTACTGTTTTATGGTTCAACATAATCTGTGGTCATAGCATGGCCATCAAATTAAGCCATAATATGGAGTTCTAGGTGGGGGGGAAATGACAAGCTGCTGTGTCTCCACTGATTGGAGATGACTTTGGAGTGGAGATTGTTCCAGATAAGGGATAACTGAAAAAGAGTTAAGGACTAAGATGAAACAAACAAGCAAACGGAGCCCTTTTTTGTTGCTTTACCCTTTGAATTACAATTTTAAAGATAGAACTGTCTAAAGCGGCAGAAGAAGGCATCAGACATTTTACAAAGGATGTTTGAAGAGCTGGGAAAAAATGTTACAGATTCAGTGTGCTTCAGTAACTGAATCTGTCAAGAGAGACTTGACTAAAGATGAAAGGAAGAGAGATTGCAACTTTGGGGGAAAAGATAAACAAAAATTTAACAAATCTATAAAATAAATGTCTGGAGAAATTGAACAAAAGAATATGATTAGGTTCACATTGCCTTATAAGAGAAAACTTGTATAAAATTAAATACTGCTGGTATGTGTCAGCAGAGAAGTTATCTAAAATATACAAAGATACTTCTACTCGTTGTTGGAAATAGGAAAAGAATGAAGGGACATTTTACCATGCACAGTGGACTTATGAAAAAGGGAAAAAAAAGAATACAAATAGATATAATGATACAGAGAATATTAAAAATTAACAGTCATATGAAACCAGATTTCCCCCCCCCCACCCGCTATATGTATGGATAACCGATTGGAGAAGATGTTGTGGCCCACCAGCTGCCAGCAGAGCTGGCGGCAGACTCGGACGAAGAGGAGGTTGGGGAGGAACTTGGGCCAGTGCTGGAGTCTGGGGAAGGCTCTGATGGATGCTCTGCGTGGGACGCAGAGCTAGAGTAAGCAAAGAACAGTTAGGAGAGGTGAACAACGGAGGACAAGAAGTTGACTCGGGAAGCAAAGCACACGTGGATTCTGAATGGCCCCTCCCTGGCTGGGGAATAAATAGAAGGAAAGGGGAGTGGTTGTCGTAGGAGACAACAGTTCGTATTTCTGAAGATTTTGCTCATTGTGTTTCGTGCCACAAAGACTTGCCAGAACTTAATTTGCAGCTTTTTGGCTGGGAGCTCACGGCCTTGCAATTATCACAAGGAACTGATAAGGTCTGTACTGCAGTTAACTCCCTGAAGGACTCTTGCCTGAACTTTTCGGTGGGTGAATGGAATTAATTCACAAGAGGTAAATAAAGAGGGTTTTTTTGTGACAAGGAGTCTGTTTCTTTTGCTAAGGCTGGGTCAGAACAGAAGATGCACAGAGGACTGATTTTATATATGGTAATTGCAATTAAGGAACTACATGCAAAAGAAAGAAAAATATAGAACTACTCACAATGGAGGATTGGATTTTAAATATTATAGAATTAGCAGAAACGACAAAATTGGCCAGTTTAATCAGGGTGAAACAGTAAGTAGCTTCTTAAAAGACTGGAAACCCTTTATGGACTTTTTGATGAAAACAAATACAAATGACTTAATGATTTCTGAATTTGCTGATTGAAAAGAGTTGAATATGGGAAGAGGTGAACTATGTGATATAAACTTAAGAGAGGAATAACAATAGAACATAGAGCATAGAATGATAGGATTAGAAGTGACCTTGGAGGTCTTCTAATCCAACCATGTGCCAATGGCAGGAGATCCTATACCATTCTGGGCAAATAGCTGTCCAGTCTCTTCTTGAAAACCTCCTGTGATGGAGTACCCAAAATTTCTAGAGGCAAGCTGTTCCACTGATTAATTATTCTTACTGTCGGGAAATTTCTCCTTAGTTCTAGGTTGAATCTCTCTTTAATAAACTTTCACCTGTTACTTCTTGTCCTGCCCTCAGGTATTTGGAGAATAAGTTGATTCCCTCTTCTCTCTGATAGCCCCTCAAGTACTGGAAGACTGCTATCATATCATCCCTAGGCCTTGTCTTCGTTAGAGTAGACATATTCTAGTTCCTTCAATCATTCATCATATGGTTTAGCCACCAGACCATTATCACCTTTGCTGCTCTTCTCTGCATTATTTCTAGCGTCTCAACATCTTTTTTGTATCATGGTGACCAGAACTGGATGCAGTATTCCAAGTGTGGTCTCACAGTGCAATGCAGGATAAAGTACAAGATCACTTCACATGGTCTTGCAACTATCCCTCTATTGATATAACCTAGGACTGCATTGGCTTGTTTGGTAGCTGCAGCACACTGCTGGCTCATACTTAAGTGGTGGTCTACCAGGAGACTTATATCTTGCTCACAATTGCCAGGTATCACCTATTCTTTACCTGTGCATTTGGTTTTTCTTGCCTAAGTGTAGGATCTTACTTTTCTCATTACTGAATTACATTTTGTTGGATATGGATCAATGTTCAAGTCTCTCGAGGTCCTTCTCAATCTTGAGTCTATCATTTAAAGCAGGGGTGTCAAACTTAATTTCATTGAGGGCCACATCAGGATTGTATTTGACCTTGGGGGAGGGCAGGGTGGGCGTGGCCAGCTCAACATCACTCATGTCGGGGGCGCCTGTGGTGGCCCGAGCGCTCTGCCAGCGAAAATGGGTTCCCGAGCTCCGTTTTCTGCTGTGATGACTTCCTGTAACCCTGTGCCAGCGAAAATGGAGCTCCGTTTTCACTGACAGAGGCATTGCGGGCCGGTCCTTTGTTGTTTCCAGGGCGGCCCCGCGGGCTGGATCCGGCCCCCAGGCCTTGAGTTTGACACCCCTGATTTAAAGCATTGGGGAGAATAGCTAATGCTTTAAATGAAAGACTCAATATTGAGAAGGATCTTGAGAGATTTGAACACTGATCCCTGATCCCAACTTGGTGTCATCTGAAAATTTAATGAGTTGCACTCTTTATCCTCTCATCTAATTTGTTTATGAAGATGTTAAAGAGTACTGGGCCTAAGACAAAACTTTGAGGTACCCCACTGCATGTTTCCCTCCACGTAGATGTAATTCCATTGAGAACTACTTGCTAAGTGTGGTTGGTCAGCCAATTGTGAATCAATCTGGTGGTTGTACTGTCTATGCCACATTGTTCTATATTACCAAGAAGTAGGCTGTGGTCTACTATTCAAATCAGGGAAATTCAAAACTTTTCCCCTACTGGTTCTGTGGTGGGCATGGCAGGGGAAGGATATTGCAAAATCTCCATTCCCACCCCACTCCAGGGGAAGGATACTGCAAAATCCCCATTCCCTCCCCACTCCTGGGGGAAGGATATTGCAAAATCTCCATCCCCACCCCACTCTGGGGCCAGCTAGAGGTGGTATTTGCCGGTTCTCCGAACTACTCAAAATTTCCGCTACCGGTTCTCCAGAACCTGTCAAAACCTGCTGAATTTCACCCCTGATTCAAATGCCTTACTGAAATCTAAGAAAAATATGTCCACAGCATTTCCCTTATCCACTAATTTAGTCACTTTGTCAAAGAAAGCAATAAGGTTTGTCTGGCATGTTCTGGTTTTGACAACCCATGCTGGCTTCAATCAAGTTCACCCTGTTTGTTTCTCAAACTTCAAGCATTATTGTATAGTCATCTGAGTTCTTTATGGCTGATCCTGCATCTCCTGTTTATAACTGTATACAATATTTATGTAATTGTTTTAAGGAAGATCAGAAGTCACTTCTTTAAATATTTTTCTTTTCTTTGTCTACTGTATTTTCTCTTTCCTTTTCTGGTAATTTTTTTTCTATTTCTCATTGTTATCTTTTTTTAAAAAGTTTTTTTATTTTTTTAAATATACATCAATATTATTACATGGACAGTGTGGCATCTGGGTGTCCTTCACATTAATACAAAAATAATATTGATACAAATGATAATTTCTGCATTAATCAATCTTACATAGTACTAATGTTATTATACATATTTATGTCAGCACATAATTCTTCATTCTTCAGTTATTCAATATTTGCTTCACCCTTCTGATAGTGATAGTGTTGTTGTTGAGCATACCAGATAACATAAATCTAATCTTAACCTCTATCTTTCACTCTAAGTATGTATATATAAGAATATATATAATAATAATCCCCATATTCCTAATCTCTTATCTATTCTAATTCTTAATACAGCCAATCTTGATTATTAACAAAAAGAATCCTTCCTAACCATCATCTCTCACCCTCTTAGGAGTTAACTTTTAAATGTTTAAAAAATTTCTAACAAAATTATGATTTAAAAAAGTCACAACATTTTGGAGCAGGTTATCCAAATGGAGCAGTTGTATTTTATAATTCCTGCTTCAGAGTTATGGATTATGAAAAAAAACTATTGTGATTGTTCAACTCCGCCTGTTTCTCTTTTGGTTGAGACACTAAGAGTTGATCACACAGGAAACAATCTGTTGCTTTCATTAAATCATGGCAACCAAGCAGCAGTTCCTTTTAGATGGGAAAAAAACCCCCTCTGACACAACAGTGCCTCAGAAATACGAGCATCCAGTATAGTTCATTTTCTGAATTATTTAAGTTGCTATATTGGGAGTCAGTCCTATTTCAGGTGAAAAGTTCATTCTCTGTTATCCTGTGATCCTGTTCAATGTTATACTAAGGTTACAGGCACTGCATAGTAAACAGAGTAGAGGAGATAGTGTTAGCACACAAACAGCATATGGTGACCGAGACAATGTCACTCACTCTTTCACATGAGCCAGAAAGAGGGATGTCAGCCAGGGATGGTTATGGCAGACAGGACATATTGAATACTGGATTACCTAGGAACTGATGCTGAAACCTGAACTAAGTTAGTAAAGTAGAAGACCAGGCATTGGTGGGGGTTTTTTAGGGATAGGGATGCAGTCTGAACTATTGTTGCACAGCTGTATTCTGAAATTGGTAGGAAAAAGATCTGTAATCAGAGGCAAAGAACAGGAGAGAGAAAGAAAAGGGTAAATCAGTGGAGACTGCATTTATTTAATTATTGCTAGTAACAAGCTACCAACTTGGTTAAAGCCAGCTGCCATTGCCAGCCATATTATTTCCTTTAAAGCAGGGCTGTCAAACTCGCGGCCCACAGGCTGGATGCGTCACCCTGGCCACGCCTGGTTTAGCTACGGGGAAAAAAGTCACGATACGTCACATGACGACGACACGAGTTTGACAGCCCTGCTTTAAAGTATCTGGGAAAAAGCAATGGCCACACCATTGTGTTCTCTGATTGGTAACAGCTATTTGAAGCCACACCACTTGCCTAAGATCTTAAATGGAAAAAAAAATAGATAATTGAATACCTTCATTCAGCAATGGCTCTTGGAATAATGGGAAAATAATTATAAACTTGTATTTTTTCATGTTTAGATGTCAACAGCCTCTTTCTAAGCATCTGTTCTCAGAAACAGGTATGTTTTGCTGGTCAATGGCCAGTTCATAAATCTCACAAAGCTATAGTTTATTTAATGATGATCTAGCCAAACAGCCATATTGAAACGAACAACTAAGATAAATAACACACCACAATTTGCATAATACATTTGCATTACACCGTGTGCTAAATAAAATCCAGGCAAAAGCATTATATATGAAGCCAAGAAATGCTGCTTTTGCCAATCAGAAAAAGCCTAGAGACACTATTAGTCATATAACAACATTCTATGTCAATTTTTTTTTTTAGGATCTTATGTAGTTTGCTGTAAAGGCCCAAAGGGCTCCCCTGCAACTTAAACATCTTTGGATTTTACATTTGGTAACTCAGGTCTCAGAATCCTGATTTCTGTCTACTTTAAGAGTAGCTAATTAGGCTAATATATTCCATAATTTTACAATATTGCTTGATCAAGTTTGATTCTTGCACAATATTCTGAAATATGTTCCAAAAATGCTTTTCAAATTATGTTTTAAGTCAAGCACCTGCCATTCCCTCTTGGAGAATATCCTATGCTCACTGATAATTACCTCTGCCAGCGTTTTGAAGCGCTCCTGCCTGCGATGGGGCGGCGAGGCAGGGATCGAGGCTCCCCTCCTCTTCCTTGGAGGCAGGAGCGCGTTTGAAAACGCTGCCAGAGGCAGAGCCCAGAGGAGCCGAGCCAGTCCCGTGGGGTGTGCATGCACACACCCCCCTCTCTCTCCCGGCCGGGAGCCGCTTTTTGCGGGGGCACTCTTGGCTGGGAGGGTGGGCGCATGCACACCCCACGGGACTGGCTCGGCTCCTCTGGGCTCTGCCGCTGGCAGCATTTTCAAACGCTCTCCTGCCTCCAAGGAAGAGGGGGGGGGCCTCGGTCCTTAAGGGGGTGGGGGGGCCTTATTTTGGGGGCGGGGCTTATTTCAGCGCATGTCCCGAAAAGCCCTGTTGGCCTTATTATCGGGACATGTCTTATTTTCGGGGAAACACGGTACTACTATTTTAATATGGCCACAGATGTTCCACACTTCCTCAGCCTGTCAGCATATCTGTTCTACTCCACCTTCATCTTCCTTCCTATTACACATGTCCTGTGGAGAATAAATGGATAGAAATCTGTGAGTGATAGCCTGAATAAACACTGACCTTTTAACCCTAACATTTAACTTCATATGAATTTAAATGAAAGAATAGGTAGTCCTTGATTTATGGGCACTGAGTCCAACATTTTTGTTGCTAAGCAAAACAGTTGTTAAAAGTTTTGCCCTGTTTTGTGACCTTTCTTGCCACAATTGTTAAGTGAATCACTGCAGTTGTTAAGTTAGTAACATTATTGTTAAGCGAATCTGGCTTCCCCATTGACTTTGCTTGTCAGAAGGTTATAAAAGGTGATCATATGACCCTGGGATTTGGCATAAATACATGCCAAGTATCTGAATTTTGATTACGTGACCACAAGATGCTGCAACAGTCATGTGAAAAACAGTCAAAAGTCCCCTTTTTCAGTGCCATTGTAACTCCAAATAGTCACTAATCAAATGGTTGTAAGTTGAGGAGTATTGGTATATATCTTTCAAAATAAATTTGAAAATGTTATATTGTAATAACATTTATATACTAATCTCACCCCGTACTACTGTACATATCTCATCATATGCTAGGCCAGTGACGCCGAACCTTTTTGGCACCGAGTGCCTAAACGTGTGTGTGCATGTGTACGCGTGTGCACGCTGGAGCCCACAAACCAGTGCGCATGTGTGCACCGGCCAGCTGGTCTTCTGGTGCGCATGTGTGCACCGGCCAGCTGGTCTTCCGGTTTCCAGTGCGCGCATGCGCGCCAGCCAACTGGTCTTTGGATTTCCGGCGCTCCGGCACGCACGAAGACCAGCTGGCACGCCGGAAACCAGAAGACCAGCTGGCGACAGCCCACGTGCCCACAGAGAGGGCTCTGCGTGCCACCTCTGGCATACGTGCCATCGGTTCTCCATCACGGTGCTAGGCAGTACAAAACAGCATATTCTTTAAGAACATGTATCTTGATCTTTAACTTATTTACAATACACCAGAGCAAGAATTCCGACATCCATTTGAGTGTCCAATCAAAAGAACATAATTTTAGAACCAATAATTATTTTAAAACAGATAAAAAACTTGCACAATTGTTAAACTGAGCTTACAAGCCATTAGTTTATCTGTTTACTCAACAATTAAAAATGGTTACGTTCCCTCCTGCTAAATCAGAAGATAAGACTTATGGACTTTGATGGCTGGTTCCATAAAGCACATTAAGACAATACCAAACAAAATGCATCATTGTCTCTCACCAGGATTCTTGCTGGATTTCATCCTTTCCCTACAGTTCTAAAGTGTTGTTTTCTTCTATCCATCAACTGGCAGAAAACTCTTACCAGCGTAGTATTTGCTATGCCATTTGCCAACCCAGTCCTGCTTTTGTGTTTTGGCTTGCCACTGGATGGTGGTGGTCTAATTTCAGGTGCACATGGCATGTTAAGAAAGGCCATCAGTTCAAATCTTCTGCCTTTGCTTTCCTTTCCTTTTCTCAATAGCAGCACACAGCTGAGAAACAGTGAATGATAGATGCTTTTGTCAGATAGTGAGATCTTTCAAAACTCACCAGTTTCTGAAACCACCAAGCAGTGTCATTTCCTCCAAAAAAAAAAAAAAAAGTTTGATGAACTTATTTGGAGTGTGGGTTTAATGCACTTAAGGCAGAGGTGGGTTCTTCCCGGTTTGGACCAGTTCGCCTGAACCGGTAGTGACCCGCTGGTGACGTCATGATGACATCACGGATCCGGTTCGGTCGGTGCCAGTCCGTGGAAGCCGCCATCTCTTTTTGAATTTTTTTTATTATTTTTTTTGGAATGTTTTTCTGGTTTTTCTGGTGTTTTTTTTCTTCTGTGCACATGCAGAAACCGAGTTTCTGGCACTGCGCATGCATCGCCATCTTGTTTTCGGCTTTTTTGGGGGAATTTTTTTTATTTTTTTGCACTGCGCATGCGCGCGCCCACGAGGCGCGGCCACGCGGCACGGGAGGAAGCGAACTGGCAGCGAGGTAAGTTAGAACCCACCCCTGACTTAAGGGTATTCAAAGCTGGCAGCTTATGCAAAATGAAAGGGCTGTTGGTACAATGGCAGATGTGCTGTGTTCATCATCCTGAAAGAAAAAAAGGATGGGACCACAGAAAAAAACCCTATAGCAGTTAAATGGATGTGAGACCAAGGTTGAAATTCAAAATTTTTCCCTACTGGTTCTGTGAGCATGGCTTGGTGGGCGTGGCAGGGGAAGGATACTGCAAAATCTCCATTCCCTCCCCACTCCTGGGGGAAGTATATTGCAAAATCTCCATTCCCTCCCCACTCCTGGGGGAAGTATATTGCAAAATCTCCATTCCCTCCCCACTCCTGGGGGAAGGATATTGCAAAATCTCCATCTTGGTGGGCGTGGCAGGGGAAGGATACTGCAAAATCTCCATTCCCTCCCCACTCCTGGGGGAAGTATATTGCAAAATCTCCATTCCCTCCCCACTCCTGGGGGAAGGATATTGCAAAATCCCCATTCCCTCCCCACTCCTGGGGGAAGGATACTGCAAAATCTCCATTCCCTCCCCACTCCTGGGGGAAGGATACTGCAAAATCCCCATTCCCTCCCCACTCCTGGGGGAAGGATATTGCAAAATCTCCATTCCCTCCCCACTCTGGGGCCAGCCAGAGGTGGTATTTGCCGGTTCTCCGAACTACTCAAAATTTCCGCTACCGGTTCTCCAGAACCTGTCAGAACCTGCTGAATTTCACCCCTGTGTGAGACCCTATAATCAAAGGTGGGGTTTTAGGAGCTGCCCAGCCACATTCTTGCCTGAGCTGCTTGACTCCATTGCTGAGTTGGTGGTGAAGTCTCCAAGACTGATAGTTCTGGAAAAATGTAACTTGCTTCATGTGATGCAGACTCCTGGCCACTGATCCATAAATCTGACCCAAGTTATCAAGGACCCAACACACAGAGGTGGACGAATGCTTAATCTAGTTTTTATCTCAGGACAGTTGCATCATGATCTTAAGATGGAAGATATTTTCATCACTCTTTATCCTGGTCAGATCACTCCCTGGCTACTTTTTGGCTTGTTGATTGGGCTGTAGCTCCAGAGGACCCAGGAGGAAATGGATTACCTGGACCAGTTTCAACTGAATTTCACAAAAGGGCATATATGGAAATGGATTTGATTACACTTATTGATGACCTTTGGAAAGCCAGGCAGGGGTGATACAGTGATGCTGATTCTTGATCTCTCAGCAGCTTTTAATAGCACTGAGTTTGGTATAGTCCTGGAGTATTTGCAGGGTGGAAGACAAGGCATGTAGTGGTTCTCCTTCTTTGCCCCTGGCTGGTTCCAGTCAGTGTTGATAGGTGACAAGAGGTACAGTCCAGACGGGTGCCTCAGGACTCAACAATTTTGCTTTTCCCATTTAACAGCTACATGAAACTTCTCAATGAAGATATCCCTTTATGTGGGGTCAAGTATCATCAACTGCATATCTCAATTCATGGTGATCAAATGATAATGTGGAGGCCATGTACCAGTGCTTGGAGGCTGTTGCATCTGTATTGGTGATGGTGGTAGTAGTAGGGAGAACAAACTGAAACTCAGTCTTGACAAGTCTTGGCTATGGGTGTGTAGTTTTTGTGGAGTTCCATCTTTATTCCATCTTTGGTTTTGAGTGGAATTGCATGCCCCTGTTTAGAATTGGTATGTCATTTCGGGATGTCACAGCTCCTGCTCCAAGAGCAAACGGCATCTATGACTAGGAAGGCCTTCATCCAGTTTCATCTGGTGCACCAGTTGTATCCATTCATGGACCAACAATCACTTATCATAGTAACTCATGCCTTGAATTACTCTCGGTGTGAATGATAGGATTCTACATGGGGCTTTCTTTGAAGATTACTTGAAAGCTACAACTGATCTTGAAGGCAACAGCATAAGCAGTTATAGGCACACTTCAGTTTGCACATTGAACACTGCATCGATCACCACTGCATTTCTGGATATAGTTCAAGGTTCTCATATATAAAGCCCATCTTAGCGAAAGGGCTGGCTATATGAGGACTGCCTCTCTTCCATCATTTGTGCCCATTGTGTAAGAGCTGACATAGCAGGCACACTTTGGGTCCCCACTGTCACCCAAATTCATCTGATTGGACCTAAGAAGCGTACCTTTTCGGTCAAGGCATCTGTTTTCTGCAATAGTTTATCCTCAGAGGTTCAGATCATTTTGTCTCTGCCAAACTGTCCTGAAAAACTTGGCGTTTGCCCAAGCTCTGGGATAGGTCAGGGTGTACCCATCTGATAGGTGATGTTTGTTTTGGCTAAAGTAGGCAAGTTTCCCTGTTGTAATTAGATTTATCATTGTGTTTACTTTTGTTCATTTTTAGGAATTGTAAATTTTTAATTTATATGCCAATACAGAGTCCATGCTGGGTTGGGCAGCTTTATGAGGGTAAATTATAAATAAATAAGATTAATAAGGCTGCTCAATTAATGTATTAGTTCCTCAAAAATTAGATAGTCACAGGGAGAAACAGAATCCTCCAGTGAGGGGAAACTATTGTTGAACAGGCCATTATATTTGCATATCATGCCAAACCATAATCTGGTTTGTTTGACTTACATGTAACTTGGCAATTGTTTTTTATTCGATAAATGATAGTTAGCATACACGGGTATAATTTCATAATCTTAAGGCAGTGTTTCTCAACCTCTTGAAGATGGGTGGACTTCAAGCTGGCTGGGGAATTCTGGGAGTTGGAGTCCGCCATCTGAAAAGTTCATAAGTTGAGAAGCAGTGCCTTAAAGGCCGCATCAGGCTTTCTATGCATGTTGTGTGTTGCAAAATGGACAGGGGGAACAGTTCAATTTGATTTAATGTATATCTGTTTCACATAGTCACATCTAAAGCGACATATCTAAAGAGTGATCCTCTGGGAAACAGCTTGGAATTCAACACGTTCTGATGATTGAGACCGGAACACCCTGAAAGAACTCTTTTTTTTTTTTTACACCAATGTTCCCTTTAAACACCAAAGCAGCTTTCCTATTTAAACAGACAATGGCTCCCCTTGAATTGCCAAGAACAAAGAGGGTATCCACTCAATTCCCCCCTCCCTCACTCCATGGCTTTATTTCCTCAGGGTTAATGAGTTTCCTGACAGCGGGTCAAATCCTCTCACATGTTATTGTGATAAGCTATTTATTTCCTGTCTGAATGGAGCAAATAAGCTTCATATTGACGGGTTATTTCTTTATGTTTACAGGTAAATGTGAATCATTCTGACTTTAGATTTATTTTATTTTTATCTTGCTTTCACGAGTTCTTGCATCACTGAACAAGTTATAATTTAAGACAGTACTGACAGAATACAATTTATTGTGAGTTTGATGGAGTCGTACAGATATACTCAATAAAGCACATTGTGAATTATGTCAATATCTTCCCCCACCATAACTTTTCTTTATAGAGCAGTGACTATTATGGCATCCTATCACACCAACTATAGCTGGATGCCTATAAAATAACAACTGAAAACAACAGTATAAAAAGCCATGTAAAGAATTGCTGCTGGAGCTGCTTTGCAGCAGTTAAACGCTGCACTTTGTGGCCACCTATGAATATGTAGCAACTCTCCCATTTCTGAGAAAGTTGCTGAAATTATATTTTTATCATTGCCCACTGTAATTAAATCAACAGAGCCTCAAGGAACTCGAATTGAAAGACAGGGCTGTGACATCTTCAAATGCTGAGCACAGAGACTGCCCCAATGGAAGAGCTTTTAGTAGTGGCTCAAAAGAACCAGAGTTTTATGAAGTTCACCCTCAGAAGAGCAATGAAATGCTCCATTGTAAGCTCCCACCCACAATACTGAAAGCACATGAAGCGTCCAAGGCTGGGGGTGGGGGGAATAGCTAATTTCCATTTATGGCCAACCGTTGATTCATTTTTCCATAGCCTGATATGTGAATCTAATTGTCTCCCACAAACTCTGCCCATCTGGTATGTTCAGACAAAGCAGGTGCACTCCAGATCCTGATGAATAAACAGTGTCATTTTACAGGACCTTAATTCTGATGCAGTATCTACCCCCAGAACTATATCCCTCCCAAGATCTGTGTAGTTCTCACTGTTATAATATTTAGGAAATGACTAAAACTCTTACTTGTTCTCCTAGACCTTGGGACGAATTAGAGCCTGTTTATTGATTTTCTCCCTAAGTCAAAACCCTTAGGTTTTATGGTGAGTAACTTAACAGTGTTTTTCAAACCTGGCAACTTTAAGATATGTGGATTTCAACTCCCTGAATTCCCCAGCTGGCTGAAGTGCACATATCTTATAATTGTGAAGTTACAAAAACATTGACTTAACATGTTTTCCTTTCTGCAGGACATAGACCTGCAGAGCTGTTATCTTGAGTTCAGCAAAGTGCTGGAGATTTATTCTGAAGGTGTTAATAGACATGACAATGCTAAGAGTAACTTTCCTATAACTTTTCTGATGATGAAAGTTCTTCTATCTTAAGAAATGAGAACTGCTTTAATATCTTTTCCTTTACAACTTGTATTTATATTCAGACTCACTAGATACATTAAATCATGATCACGACAGCAAAGCCAACTCTTCCGGTATTGTTGCCAAGAAAATGACCTAGACATGTCCTCAGAAGTCAAACTTGACTGAAAGAAAACTTTGTTGAAAATGCCATTATGGACTGATTCTCACAAAAGACCGAAAATAACAATAATAGCTTATTGTTATGTTTTAACCAAGCAAATGAGCACCATATCTTGCTTCTCATTCCATGATTTCAGAGAACGTTTGCTGCAGACTGGTGCTGTGGTGGGTTCTAACTTACTTCGCTGCCGGTTCGCTTCCTCCCGCGCCGCGTGGCCGTGCGCGCATGCGCAGTGCAAAAAAAATATAAAAAAAATCCCCCCCCAAAAGCCGAAAACAAGATGGCGGCACATGCACAGTGCTGGAAACTCGGCTTCTGCGCATGCGCAGAAGAAAGAAAACCCGGAAAAAATTAAAAAAAAAATAATTAAAAAAAATCCATAAAAATTCAAAAAAAAAAGATGGCGGCGTCCACGGACCGGCACCGACCGAACCGGATCCATGATGTCATCATGACATCACCAGCGGGTCACTACCGGTTCGTGCGAACCGGTCCGAACTGGGAGGAACCCACCTCTGGTCTGGTGGTGAGAGATATGCTGGACATCTATGTGTAACTTGAGGTACCTAAGCCAGTTTTAAATTCCATCCCCAAAGTTCAACAGATAGCACAACTTAAAAAATTAGGAACCTGATAGTATTTACATGAGCCCTTTTGACAAAATCCATTATGCAAATGAGTTGAATTAGGATTGTTTTTGGCAAAAGAAGTTGAAGTTGGTAAAGTTCTCCCTTGACAGATTTACTGGATACTTTTTCCTGTTCATTGCAAGACTATCTCACAAAGTTCAAGATGTGTTGTTTCTCATGAATGAAGGAAAATGTAGGTGTGTTGTTCCTAATTCATATTACCCAAACAATTTTTTAGAAAGTTTAGTATGCCGCTGACTCTAATTCATTATTCCCAAGATTGCATAATTATTATCTGAAATGCCTGAGAATTACTAGTCATAGAAAAATGTTGTGTCAATTTCAGAGGAACCTCTGTAAATGCCAATAGTAACACAGAATCCATGGAAATCAGTGGGAATGTAGTTCTAAATCCATTTTCCTTAGCTCTCTTGGGTTGTTAATAAAAAACACACAAGCTTTCAATGAAAGCATTCAAGTATTTTTGGTGGAGGGTGAAGAGTGGATGAGAATAGTTATAGCTTGCCAGTGTGGTATTCACCATGTGCCTTGAACTGCTACCCCCATCATT
>QLTV01001318.1:2639040-2652169 GCA_003457575.1 Thermophis baileyi | reverse complement strand
TTCCGAAGTAAAGGAAAGGAGAGGAGAGGAGAGGAGAGGAGAGGAGGAAAGGAAAGGAAAGGAAAGGAATGAAAAGGAAAGGAAAGGAAAGGAAAGGAAAGGAAAGGAAAGGAAAGGAAAGGAAAGGAAAGGAAAGGAAAGGAAGAAAGGAAGAAAACGTATGACCACAATTGAGCCCAAAATTTTGGTTGCTAAGCAAGAGCGTTGTTAAGTGAGTTTCACCACATTTTACAAGTTGGCCATGCCCACCCGGTCACCTGACCACCAAGCCACGCCTACCTGAAGCCATGCCCACCTGACCCTCCAAGCCACTCCCACAAAATAAGCCACGCCCACAGAACTGGCAGGGAAAATTTTTACATTTCACCACTGGTGTAAACTATTATGATGTATTTAATAAACCATGGTTTGTTAAATACACCATGGTTATGTAAACCATGGCTTTGCAAACAATGTAAACCCAGTGACATTTGAATGGGTCATATGAATCTTCAACATATACACAGTTGGCATATATCACAATGTTTGTTTAGAAATGTTGTTTGGTTATAAACAACATTTTTGATATACACCTGCAAGCAGAGAATGAAAATAAGAATATTATCATCCAAGAGCTAAACCTAATTATCTCATGTGCCATTTATAAGCTCTTTAAATGGGATAACCCACAGAGGTCACCCAAACAATGCATCACACAAACAGAAATAATGAAATGCAATGCAGAGCAATCTTTACTAAGCCGCAAGGGTCTGGATTTCTGTCAGCTAAGACAAGAGACTCATCTGCTTCCAGATCAGAGGTGGGTTCCTGCCGGTTCGGACCAGCTCTATTGAACCGGTAGCGGGAATTCCCCCCCGCTCACCAAACCGGCAGCGATGGCCGGCTGGACACGCCCCCGAACCGGCTCTCTCGGCGGCGCCATAGGCGCCACCATCTTGTTTTTTGCTTCTGTGCATGCACAGAAGCTGTTTTTTGCTTCTGAGCATGTGCAGAAGCTTGGTTTTTAGCACTGTGCATGCACGTGCACGTGCGCGCCCATGCGGCGCATGATGAAGCGAACCGGCAGTGAGATAAGTTAGAACCCACCCGTTCCAGATCCCTTCAGCTTTCCACCTACTGACTCCAGTAGAGTATATTACAGTGTTAATCTTTAATTGCTTCTTGCACAGTAAGTGTGTTCCCTTACATTTTGGTCTGCCTTATCTTTTAATAGGCTACCATATAATATTCATGTAGGTTCAGCATTACACGAGAAGATTAAACCACAGGAAAATATTAAGGAGAATGCAGGCACCAATATCTTTTTTGCTCATAACCTCCAGCCTATTAATCAGTGTTGGAAGTTCCTCTGAAAACTAAGATGGTGACAATTTTGAATGTGTACAAAACTGCTCTTGACATAGATTTTATCTCTTGTTTTTGCAAAATGGAGGCTATCTACATGCCTTTTGGCTTAGTATGTTATGTGCATACAAGTTAAAGATTGCTTGGGACAAATTAGTTACACATGTAATTCTCAGGAACGGCTGAGAATTGTAGACCAGCATTTCTGGAGAAGACTAGAATGGAGGGAAATACAAGTAGTCCTTGACTTACAACCACAATTGAGCCCAAAATTTCTGTTGCTAAGTGAGACATTTGTTAAGTGAATTTTGCCCCATTTTACGACCTTTCTTGCTACAATTGTTAAGTGAATCACTGCAGTTATTAAGTTAGTGACACAGTTGTTGGATTCCCCATTGACTTTATCAAAAGGTCAAAAAGATGGCCACATGACCCTAGGGCACTGCAACCGTCATAAATATGAGTCAGTTGCCAAGCGTCTGCATTTTGATCATGTGACCATGGGGATAGTGCAAGGGTCATAAGTGTGAAAAATGGTCTTAAGTCACTTTTTTCAATGCTGTTGTAACTTCGAATGGTTACTATACAAAGTGTTGTAAGTCGAGAACTATCTGTATTTTGTTGATACTTAGTGAGCACATAGCTAGCTTTTCTCCATGGCAATCTCTCCCTAACTTGGTCTCACATGTCTTCTAAGAACAATAAAAACTGTCTTCCATATTTTAACATTGGTAAGTTAATTGAACAATATCTCAGGGCCTAATCACAATCCCTTAAAACATGAAACTCCAATACTATGAGATAGGTTTAATGTCAACTCGTGAAGCATTCCTGACCTGCTCTCAAGTTGCCATAGGCAGGGGGATGGGGAATCGAGCCTCGCAGCTGTATCGATGAACTTCAGAGGTGGGATTCAGCAGGTTCTGACCACTTCTGGAGAACTGGAAGTGGAAATTTTGAGTAGTTCGGAGAACCGGTAAATACCACCTCTGACTGGTCCTGCCCCCATCTATTCTCCTTCTCCCGAGTCCCAGCTGATCGGGAGGGAATGGAGATTTTACAGTATCCTTCCCCTGCCATGCCCACCAAGCCACACCCACCAAGTCATGCCACACCACGCCCACCAAGCCACGCCCACAGAACCAGTAGTAAAAAATTGGAATCCCACCACTGATGAACTTGCATTTAAGTCAAAACAAAGCACATTCCAGCTGGCAAGGTCATCTCCAGGGTGACCCACAGTGACTGGAGGGAGTGACTTCTACAACCCGCGAAATTGCTTCATTGGGGAATGTGACTGATGACACACCTTGGGGGGAGGGAAAAACAGGGTAAGAGCCAAGGCACGAATTAAGTGAGGTCAGAGTTGGCTTCACTTGGTTCGTGCCGACATGAAGCTCCTAATAAATAACTGGATTTCTTTTGAAGCTTGGCTTGAGACTCGTGATTTAATTAGGGCATCGGTCGGAACCCTGACATTTGATTTTTCTCTGCCTCTTCTCTTTTTCAGAGAAGGAATTCCAGTGATTCTGTTTCCTTCCTTCAGATCCTTGTCTGTGAGCCAGTAAGATCTGAACTGCAGCAACCGTCAGAGGAATTAGTTTGGTACATGAGAGGAGAAAAAGAAACAGGACACTTCAGCAGTGCTGAGCATTGGAGCCTATGAGCTGACCTCACACAAGTGTCAGCTTTGAGGAGACAGACCAGGATTTCATAATGAACTTGCCTTTCTGTTGATTCTGAGGCAGCAGTACAATATGCAAAATACTGGAGGGATCATCCCTGTCTAACTGAGCATTCATTCATTTCATTGGGAACATGTTAAGGTCATGTGTGTCTTGTTTAAACTGGAAAAGAACATCTCCCTTGTCTCTTCTTTCATTTTTGCCTAACAAGCCATTAGTATTGAATAGTCCCTGCTCTTACCCTAAATCAATATTGCTTATTGCTTGTTAACTGTATCCCGTAATGTTAAAAATAGGAGGAGGATGGACTATTGTGTTTGTCACTTTGAGTTATTTATGAAAATAATCAAAGCAGAATATAAGTAAATAAGGGCTTTGAGGTTCAACATGGCTGGAAAGGGCTGGTCCTGAGCATGTCATTATCAATGACTGAGATAGATGTACACAGGGCATCAGTGCCACAGATGTTCCATTTTTATAAATCAATACTCTAACACAGATCTCAAAATTGCAATTGCTATAATTCCCAGCCAAAATTATGCAATCATTAGCTGGCACTTTATTTATTTATTTATTTATTTATTTTATTTATTTATTTGTCAAACGTACAAGATAGCAGGTATAGGTATAAACATAAACATAATCAAAGTGAATACAGATAGATGAAGACAATAGGACAGTAGGACAGGGACGGTAGGCACGCTGGTGCGCTTATGCACGCCCCTTACAGACCTCTTAGGAATGGGGTGAGGTCGACAGTAGACAGTCTAAGGTTAAAGTTTTTTGGGTTTGGGCTAAGCTGGGACATTCTGGCTGCCAGATTCAGAAATTTCTTGTTTGTGGGCACCTCACCTTCTGATCCTACTATCTATCTCCATAGCGTCACTGCTTCCTTCTTCAGTTGAGGAAAAGATACACTGAAAGAAGAACTTTGTCCTCTCCCTATACAGGCTATAGCCTTGGTACGTGTCCCATTAACATTGGAGAGCAAAGCAGGGCATTCCAGGGGATAGCCAAATGGCTAGCATGCTGGCTGGGGAATTCTGGAAGTTGAAATCCACACATCCAAAATTGCCAAGTTTGAAAAACAACAGCCCCTAGAACAGTGGTTCTCAACCTTCCTAATGCCACGACCCCCACCCCGCCGCTGTGCCTTCCTCATGCCGCGACCCCCTCCGACCCCCTCCCCGCCCCCTCCCCACCCGCAATGAGGTGACAAAGGGGGCGTGGTGGGCTAGCGCACGCTTAGGCGACCCCTGTGAAAGGGTCATTCGACCCCCAAAGGGGTCGCGACCCACAGGTTGAGAACCGCTGCCCTAGAAGATTCAAAGCCTTTTAGCTTCCTTTATAAGGGGCTCAACATCTGGTGATTTCAGGAAGATGGACACATGGGGGTTTGGGCTCTAAAGCAAAATGTTTTATTACTGCCTTTTTTTGATAACTTCCTCATGTGGCTAAAATCAAGGAATTTCCTGATAGTCTCCCATCCAAGTACTAACCAATTTTTTTGAAGATCAGCAAAGGACTGCCCTAACTAGAATAGAATAGAATAGAATAGAATAGAATAGAATAGAATAGAATAGAATAGAATAGAATAGAATAGAATAGAATCTTTATTGGCCAAGTGTGATTGGACACACAAGGAATTTGTTTTTGGTGCATATGCTCTGTGTACATAAAAAAGAAAAGATACATTCGTCAAGAATCATAAGGTACAACAATTAATGATAGTCAATAGGGTACAATAAGCAATTAAATTGCTTATTGCTTGTATCCTTACGATTTATATGGGAAACAATCAATATAAATCGTAAGGATACAAGCAACAAGTTAGTGTCATACAGTCATAAGTGGGAGGAGATGGGTGATAGGAACGATGAGAAGATTAATAGTAATAGTAATGCAGATTTAGTGAATAGTTGTGTTGAATTAATAGACAGTGTTGAATTATTTGTTTAGCAGAGTGATGGCGTTTGGGAAAAAACTGTTCTTGTGTCTAGTTGTTCTGGTGTGCAGTGCTCTATAGCGTCGTTTTGAGGGTAGGAGTTGAAACAATTTATGTCCAGGATGCGAGGGGTCAGTGAATATTTTCATGGCCCTCTTTTTGACTCGTGCAGTATACAGGTCCTCAATGGAAGGCAGGTTGGTAGCAATTGTTTTTTCTGCAGTTTTCATAGAGTTTATGTAGAAAATGCAGGTTTTCTACATAACCTACATTTCAACATGGCAGTTCTTCTCTCCCACTGGGAATAAAGTTAGGGCCTTCCATCTCCTCATCTGGCAGGAGTATTTGATTAACTTTTACCCTACAGAACCCCTCCATTTTTCACCCAAAATAGGACTGATCTTTTTCTGTTTCATAGCATAGACACAAACATTGAAACAATGTGGGGACATTAAAATCTGTATGACTGGAACTGTTCATCCACAAAAATTCTTAATCATTCTGTATTCTTTCAGAAAATAGTTGATATTAGACAGGAAGATAATTTGATTTATCATCTTTCTGTTGGACACTCATTATTGAAGCTAAACATCTGCTTCATGTTTCAAGGTCTTATGCATTTCAGCACATTGTACTTCCCTCTGCTACACTTTTCTTTTATATCCAAGCAAATTTAATAATGCAAAGATTGAGACTAGCATTTTTTTTAAAGGCCTCTTTGAAGTTCCATAATCCACCATGTTAGTCCTGCATATGAGGAAGCAAGAAACAGAACCTGTTAATTCCTGAGCAAGAAAACTTTAGAAAAATTAATATATAGTTGGGAAAATGTGATAATTTAAAAAGAATAGAGCCAATTTGTATCTTTCAAAAGAAACAATATTAAAGTAGATTTTTATTTTTTAAAAATTCTCACATGCTATATAACCATGATGGCGAACCTATGGCACGCGTGCCACAGGTGGCACATGGAGCCATATATGAGGGCACACGAGGCGTTGCCCTATGTCAGCTCCAGCGCGCATGCACGCTGGCCAGCTGATTTTCGGCCTTCCAGAGGGCGGGGGGAGGCCGTTTTCGCCCTCCCCAGGCTTCAGGAAAGCCTCTGGAGCCTGTGGATGGCTAAAAACAGACCCAACCGGAAGTTTGGAAATGAACTTCCGGTAGGCCCGTTGGGCCGTTTTTTGCCCTCCCCAGGCTTCAGGAAAGCCTCCTGAAGCCTGGGGAGAGCGAAAAACAGCCCAATGGGCCTACCGGAAGTTCGGCTTTCCTGAAGCCTGGGGAGGGCAAAAAACGGCCCAACGGGCCTACCGGAAGTCTGGAGGGTTCAGTGAGGCCTGCGCGCATGCATGTGGGGGTGGGCAGCACAGGGGGGGGTTGTGCGCGCATGCGCAGGGGGAGGACATTGCATTATGGGTGTGGGCACGCACGTGCATGCTATCGCGCGCACGCGCCCTTTTGGCACCCGAGCAAAAAAAGATTTGCCATCACTGCTATATAAAAATGTGCAGGAAAAGCATATACTGTAAAACTTTCAGAACTACTTGGTTTTCTGGATATTAAAAATGGTGAAGCAATTAGATGCAACAATAGTATATGGACATATAAGAAGCAGGTATGCAGAATTGTTTCCAGTGATCAATATATATCCTAAAAGAATCTACTTTTAAGATCTATAGAAAAAGCTTTTCTGCAGATACAGCAAGATCTGGCCGGGGGGGGAAGAGAGCCTTATTCTGTATTATTCACAGGCCATGGAATGTACCAGGTCTGTACAAAAAGTGGCCTTTTGTAATCTGTGTGACTATGAAAGTACCTCTCTTTGGACTACTAAAACACCTGCATCTTTTGCAGGCTAACCTACGGTAGCTATTTTCAAAGCTGATTCCAGCTGTCTCTTACAATAATTATTTCTCTATAATTATTTGTGCCAATATTGTTTTAATTCTAAATTGCAGTCTGTTCTTTTCACTAGAAAGTGCACATAAATCTATTCAACACAAATATGTGTATATATGTACATTCTTATGTACAAAGGAAAGGATTGTGAAAGAAGATAAATATTTTCAGGTACAATCCATGACTGCAATATAATCCCTTCCAATCTAAAAGTAGACTTCATGAACACTATGCGGACATCACTCCAAGAAGTGAACAGCAGAACAGCTGCCAATCACTGAAATGATCTTTCTTCTTTTGAATCTGGCCACTCTGTTGCCAATTAAACATATGCAGACCAAAACATTTAACTTTGAAAAGAGCTGTGACGGGACATTGGCATTTATAACCTATTGTTTTCAAGAAGTGAGAAAACTGGAGTTGTATGCAAACTTTCCTCTCCGGATGTTCAAGGGATGTTTAACAGCTGCCATAATCAAACACAGCAACTTCTGCATAACCTTGTTTTGTTAATAAAATTGTTAACCCAATTTTTCAAACTTCCAGGAGAGAATACGAGAATACTTACGAATAAGGACATTTTATTCCTACACTTATTTATTTATGCGTATTCTGAGTGTGTGTTTACAGAGTGGATAAATGACCAAATTTTTGTACCTTTTTTCAGATAATACCAGGAATTATCACATTAGTTTTATAAAACACAATGACTGAAACTGACAAATTTAAATCCTAAAAACTCAGTGCTTTAGTATTATCCTAAAACTCAGTTCAACCAAGCATTTTCAGATTGGCATCAGGGGTTTTTCACTTATGTGTTTACTAGCATGTTATTGTTAACAAAGTTTTAGAAATTGAAAATAAAATCAACAATTATCTAACTGCTTGATTTGATCTATATAGTAAGTTGATGTTTTGAAGGCAAAAAGGTCAGTCTGGTGTGGGAGGTTAAGATACTGGACTAGAAACAGAGTGATTGTTAGAGTTTTAGTCCTCCAGTAGACACAAAAGAAGGCTGAGTAGGAGTTGTACAAAATAAAGATGAGGTATAAATTTAATAAATAAAATAGTTTATTTATTAAACTGTTGCACATCCAGGCATTGGCTATATTCCCATATTACAGTAAACCATTAACCATGGCTTACAAATTTTAACAACTTAGGTCACATTTCATACCGAACAAAAACAAATTGGTCACATTCAGACTACACACTAAACATGACACAGCATTATCCAAAGAAAGTAAGTTACTTTAGCCTTCTCTAGCAAGCTAGTCGGCATTTGGGCATATCCTTCTTCACAGAACAAAAAATCAGCAGTGATCCACCAGGGATAAGAGAAATTAAATGTGGAAAGAGAAAAATGGATTACTCTCCTACTTTACATTCTCAATTTACACCTCTGCATATTTACTGGGAACAGGGCTATAAGACTTATAGGAAAATTATTCAGGAGGAGTTATTGTATGGTTAAATGCCTAGCCTCTTCTACAGGAATAACAGAGGAAAACTTCTGGCAGTGATCTCATCCCTCAAAACCAATTCTACAAGCATTTATATACATGTTGCTTTCACTTCTAAAACCTGGGTTAGATATTGCTCTAACCACAATTGGTAATATGTTCCCCCCCAAACAGCTTTTCTTTAATGCAGTAATCCATTGCATTATCATCTGAATTACATCTTATTTTAACTAAAATAAAAATATTTGGTCCCCACCTTTTTATCTGACAAATGATAGATTCTAGAACTTGGGCTTGAGTAACCTTTCATTTTCAATAGCCAGTTTTCAGATGCTTTATTTCTATTTATTATTTGAGAACTACTTTCCTTACCCATTAATAAAGATCACTTAGTAAAGTAAATAATAGAAAAACAGAAGATGGCATTTCTTAAATCATTCGTTTCCCAGTGTTAACATTGGCTTAGTCAGAGTCCGAATATGTCATGGTGATTCACTGAATAGCTTTTTCAATGCTATCAATTTGTCTAAATTCTCTATTTCTTTTTTCAAAACACTTAGCAACATTCTAGAACTGTCCAAAATCTTGTCATATGCGAATATTCCTTCAGCAAGAATGTTATCAAGCTTCTTTTGTATGGTATTTTTCCAAAGTAAACTTTCACATATACTTTCCAGTTGTTTGGTTAACATCTCAATTTCATTCTGAATCTTAGTCTTGTCTTCTATCAGTTTTCCAATTTGCTGGTCTATTTCTTTTTTCTGCATGCACAAGTCTTCCATATACTTCACAAGTTCATTATTGCAGCCCTGGAGAATAGCTCCCTGCTGAGTCATCCTGCTGACTTTATCCTCCTTGGGAGACAAGGGTCCTCTCTTCTACTGGCTATATCCTCACAAATTTCCTAAATACATTTAAAGAAGAAAAGAAAGAAAAACTACTATTTTAGCAATCCTACATTGTACACATATGGTTTAATGTGAAGACAATCTGAACTAAAAGGTGATAGATGAAACCAGTTTTAGAAATTTCCAGGGATCCCATTTCTGCTTTAAATCTGACACCCAAGGTGTTTAATTTAGCAATTCATATTAAGTCTGCAATTTGAATTGTTACAAGTGTAACTGATTCTGCATGAGTGTAGAATGCAATTAAGTGCTTGTTGACATATAATAAAAGAAAATAATTTAAACAGTCAAAGCAATAAAAAGAAATATTTCTCCCATTACTTGCCTTCCTGCCCCATAAAGCACCTGAGTTTTTATGGAGTGACCATCTTTGCAAATTAAGAGTCACCAAGCTGTTCTGTAGCTTTATACTGGCTATTAAATACAACTATATCCTCAAATCTCTGGAAAATAGATATTGTTTGAAACGTGTGTGTGTGTGTGTGTGTGTGTGTGTGTGTGTGTGTGTGTGTGTGTGTGTGTGTGTGTGTGTCTGAGACTGTGTAGACCATGGATAGCCCTTGGCGGCTGGGGGATAAAATGTGACATGCTGGTAGATGTTAAGGGGAAGAGGCGAGAGATGCATACTATCTCATTCTACTTGAAACTGCCTGGACTTTTATTTCACCCAACCCCCAAAATAGTCTAAGGGTCAATCTGAAACATTATGGCAGAATGTCCCAAAGAGATTTATTCTGGAATTAAACAATTCCCCTCAGTTTGTGCATACCTATAAGTGCCCGAGGAATCAAACCCTTCGGAGTCACCCTTTCCCATTAAGTATTCTCTAGATGATTGATATGGCTGACCAGTAACATTCCTTCCTGAAAGCCAAATGGCCCACTAGTGTTTCATAGGTCTTTGGTGAGGGTGAATTAAATTTCTGTTTTTCCATCTAAGTTGATTTCTCTGCCATCTTTGTTTCTTTGGTTGTGTGGTTTTTGTTTTTTGTGTAATCTATTTTAAAAAAAAATGTTTTGAACAATTTGTAAACAGACTAAAAACCAATGTGTAGATAGGGTGAAGGTGAGATTTTATACTAGTCTACTATCTACTTCCAAAATGGGACATCCCCATCAGAGCCCCAAGCCAGTTGACAAAGCCAGGTTTTCAGGCTTTTTTGGAAGGCCAAGAGGGTGGGAGTGGATCTTACCTTGTGGGGCATGATATTCCAAAGTGTGGGAGCCACGGCAGAAAAGGCTCTTTTCCTGGAGCCTGCCAACTGCAATTCCTTAGCTGATGGGAACTGGAGCATGCCCCTTCTCCCCGAGTGGCATGGCCCAATCCCCAAATGGGGTGAGACAGTTTTTCAGGTAACTTGGACCCATTGCCATGTACGGCTTTAAAGGTGATAGGTAAATACCTTAAATTGTATCTGAAGCAAACTAGCAACAGTACAGTGAACACTACTACCAATAGTAGTGAAACATGGGCCATAGTAGAGGCCCATTAACCTGTTCGCGCTGCTGCAGTGTGTGGCAGCTGTAGCTTCTGAATGCTTTTCAAGAATAGTCCCATGTGGAGCGCGTTGCAGTAGTCTAAGCGCAAGAGGACCATGAAGTGAGGGACTGAGCACAGGGCCTCAAGATTTAGGAAAGGCACAAAAGGCGCACAATCCACAATTGGGCAAATGCTACTACCACCTACTCTTTGGGCATGAGCTGTGAGTGCAAGAGCACCCCGATGTTGTGCAGATCTCTTGCTATCAAAGTAAGTGGGAAGAGAATCTGTGACTTCCTGATACTACTGAATTATAATTCCCATCATCCGACACCATTGCCACAGCTGGTTGAAGCTGCTGGAAGTACAGGCAGTCTCCGACTTACGAACCCAATTGAGCCCAGAATTTATGTTCCTAAGTGAAAAATTTGTTAAGCAACTTTTGCCCCATTTTGCAACTTTTTCTTGCCACATTCCTTAAGTGAATCACTGCAGCTTTTAAGTTAGTAACATAGTTAAGTGAATCTGGCTTCCCCATTAACTCTGCTTGTCAAAAGGTCACAAAGGCATGTGAACCCTGGAACCCTGCAACTGTCATAAATATGAGTCAGTTGCCCAGCATCTGAATTTGGATCAGATGACCATGGGTATGGCAAAAAGGTTGTGTGAAAAACAGTAATAAGCCACTTTTTTCATTTCTGTTGTAACTTTAAACCGTCACTGAACGAACCGTTTGTTTTAAGTCGATGACTACCTCTATGTTTTTGCCATGTTGTTACTTAATCTTCCACCCAGAGGAGCCACTTTTAATTTTGCCTATTTTTCTATTTTTGAGGCAAGGAGAAAAAAAAAACCAGGAAAAAACGGTTTTGGTTTGGAAGGTGTAATCATTTTGGCAAGTTCAGGACTGTCACGTCCCCTCCTTTTCTGGCCACTGACAGGTGAGGAAGGGTCCACAACTGCCCCTTTCCCCTCTCGCCTCCGATTTTCCTCTCAGCAGACAACAGAAAAGACACCGACAAGGCCGAGCCTCCCTGCTCTTGGACCCAGAAAACCCCGCATCCAGAATAGCTCGGTTGCCAGTCTCGGGCGCTGCAGGGGCTCCCTCGAAACGGTCACCGTGCACCTCGGAGGAGCCGGGAGAAACCTCGAACGAGTTCCGGCGTCTGGCGCAGCTGAGAAACTTCATCTCCGCGCCTGCGCACTGGTTAAAATTAAGGACGCCGCGTTTCTGCTTCTTCTCTCCTCCCCCGCCCTTTCCCAAAGCAAACCTCCAACAAGTGGGACCCAGCCAGGTGCACAGGAGTTCATCCTCTCCCCACGGCTTGTGCGCGGGGCTGCCGGCGTCCAGCGCCTCTCTGTGGGCGTTTCGCCAGCAACCCCGCTAAAATTCAGGAGCCTCCGGTGCTTGAAATATCCCGTGTATCAAAACTCCTTGGATTACAACTCCCGTCTTGCAGAGGCATCAAGTGGCTCAGGATGACGAGAGTTGCAGTGCAATGCACGGAAAGCTCAACAAGTTATGCCCGCTCCCCCACAAACAAATATTGCTGCAAACCCAGAGGACTTACTTTTCGAACGGGGCTGCGCTGTAACGGGTATCCTTTCAGACTCAGGTTTAATCTCGTCCCGCAGGCGGTTTTCCCAGAGGCTACAAAAAGATTTTCGTGAGGACAGAACCGCAGAGAAAGGTCCTGGACTCCTGGGTTAGAATGAGAAAATAAAGCCAAACTCTTACCAAAGGCGTTACCGCTTTACCATCCTCAGCCAAACTGCAATTAACTCCGACCTCGTGAAGTTCCGCCTTGCAGCGTCTCTTTCCCGCAGGCAACGCATTTAAAGTTAAGGGAGCGAACGAGAGGAAAGGCCTCAGCCAATCAGTGGCCAGGGATTGCTCGCGGCACTTGGAGCGTTCTCGGGAGTCGTTTTTACAAGAGTCACGAAAAGTGCCGATCGGACACGTTCGTCGTTTCGTTTACGGAAACAACCGAAAGAACAGCAGATATGGAGACCGAGGGGGAAACACCTAGCGTCGGGAAAACCCGAGATCGCATCCAAGCGAAGGCCGTCGGCTTGACGGAAATGTCCGATGTTTTCCGAAGGCGCCGACTCTGAATCGGGAGCCGAGAGCGCGAGCACAGCAAGGGATTTCCGGCATTGAACGGAAACGGCCGATGCCTCTCGGAAGAGAGGCTCTCAGGGAGGTAGGCGGGGCTTAGGCCTAAGAAAGAGGAAGGTTGATATAAAAAAAAAAACATAGGAGGGGGGGGAGGAGTTTGGTCGGAAAGAGCCGACCACAGCCGACGGTAAGCGAAGGCGGTGGCGTCCCAGTTTCCCGGATGTAATCGGACGGCGGTAGTGTTGAGAGCAGTGGCTGAGAGAGGGGGGGAGGCGGCGGCGGCGGCG
>QLTV01001318.1:2620797-2635236 GCA_003457575.1 Thermophis baileyi | reverse complement strand
CGGTAAAGATGTATGGGTGCATATATGGAAAGCAGGAAAACAAAAGAGTGAAAAAAACAAACAGGAAAGGAGCATAAAGGCTTTTAAATGAGTCTTATTATATGTTAGAAGTTGAAAAGATTTTAGGATTTAGAAACTTGAATATGCTTTCAGTGGCATAACGCTAGATATTTTGCTACTGCAGTCATTCTTGAAAATACTAGTTTTGATTTCTGTTTACCTTAGAAGTATAAATAAAATCAGACTTGTGAAATATTCCTACCTGGAGGTTTTATTTATTTATTTGAATTGTGTGCTGCCCATCTTGTCTAGAGACAACTCTGGGCAGCTTACAAACATTGAAAACAGGTAAACATAAACATGCTATTTCATACCGTGTTTCCCCGAAAATAAGACCCTGTCTTACATTTTTTGAACCCTGAAATAAGCGCTTGGCCTTATTGCCATGCACTCAAAAGCCCGATTGGGCTTATTATCAGGGGATGTCTTATTTTGGGGGAAACAGGGTAGCTTTCAGAAAACTATGTCTTCATATGGACCTGGACATTCAGTAGTGTAGTTGACTGAATATTGTAACTTGTAAGACTTGGCATCAAATCCTCCATTCAATCCTGAAGGATTTTTTTCTCATCTACATTCAAATATTCAGGGTTGTAGAAAAATTAAGAATAGGGTTATATTGTCACATACTGTATAGTGGGTTTTTATAAATTGGATAAATTAAATTAGTGTTATACATTAAAACAATCTTACACATTGGCTTGTTGGCATAGTTATTTGTGCTTTACAAATTCAGAAATATTTCCATAAACACTTTGTTTATGTATATAAAGTTTTAGATGTAATTTAATAGTAAGAATTCTTTTATAATTGGGTTTCTTGAATATATTCTACATGTACTCAGGTAAGGGATATTTCAGATTATTTGTATTGAAAATAATTTGCAAAGATTGTAATCTGATTTAAAAATACATTTTGATTAAAGTTTATTATAGTATAAAATACAAGAGACAAGATCATAAAGGGATAGGGAAAGATAAGGGGAGAGGTGTGCAAAGTAAAAGAAAGAAAAAACAGCATGTTTCAACTTTTTTTGGTGCAGTAGAATACAGAATACAGTTACATCCTCAACTTTTTGCTTTAGGTAGTTAATGATTATTAGCCATTTTTATAAAAAGAAAGTTAATCTAATTGTCAAAACCTAAAATCATAGTGTCTGTTTTCTGTTTTAAGCATAAACTCCATAAGCGGTTTCCATTTGGAAGCAAAACTGGATTTGTTCTTTCCTTTAATTACAGCAGTTTTGCTATCTCTGTCAGTTTTATTACTTTTTCTATCTTAAAAATATATATTTTGAACATACTCCTAGAGATGTGAAGGCCCAGAAAAAAGCCGGAAAAATTCAGAAAAAACCCGTTTTTTTTCCGTTTTTTTCCTGAAGCCTTTTTTGTTTTTTTCCAAAAAATTGGAAAAATTGAAAAAAGAAAAAAAACCATTGTGGAATATTTTATTTTAACATGATGAATAAAATATTTTAAGACAGGGTGTTCAAATATTTTCCAAATCATTTCTAAAAAAAAAAGTATGATATCAGATTATTCTAATTTCTGTGCACTGAGTGAGGACAAGCAAGTCCTAGGTAACAAACTGAACCCTCCACTGCAAGAACAGTATGCATTTCTTCCTTTAGAAGGTGCTGCTATTGTAAACTGACATGTGAAAGGGTAGAGAAGCTTGTTTCGCTCCGGGCAAACCTTCAGTTTTTCGAAGTTTTATTTAATACTGGGGAGAGGAAATATGAAAAATTGTTACTTTTGGTTTTGAAAATTGTTTTGTGGAGGCTTTTTGGCTGTTCCACATAAACTAGTAGGCAGTTCAGGAGATTGTTGCTCCCTTTGTTACAAATAAATATTATAAAAAAGTAAATTCTGTTTGTGATAATTGTTTGGCTACACTATATTTTTAATATTCTAGTTGTGATAATTTTATGCCAAGTCAAATTGTCCATAGTCATATTTTATGTTCCTAAAGTAACAGAATGACTTTCAATCTTAAAAAGACAAAAAAGTGCTAATGTAGCATTTTTTTCAATTTTTCCAAAAATTTCTGTTTCCCCCCCCCCAAAAAAAACGGGAAAAAAACCGGGTTTTTTTCCGAGCTTCAAAATTTCCAGAAATTTTACATCTCTACATACTCCTTAGGGTTTGAATACATCAATAGTTGTTGTTATATGAATTGGATAAAAGCAACCTGGCAAGTAATTTTGCCCACTTTTTTCTGAGGTCCCTGAAGATGGTTTATGACTTAACCACACTGGCTGTCTATAAAGAAAAAAAATAAACAAATGTGTTGATACTGCTTTTAGACCATGAGTATCATCAAATATATGGTAAAATGCTACAAGTGGAATAATTTTAATGATTTTTGTATAACTTTTCATGACTTAATTACTTTAATAAAAGCATTCCTCCCAATGTTCTAAATTCTAAATATTTTTTCACTAGTAGACAGCAGCAATTTTAATATTTTAAATGTAATTGTTTTAATAAGACAAACCAGAATATTTTTAATTGACATGTCCTTTAGCTGGGTAGCAGAAACTTTGTAATGATTCTAAGTATAGTTATGAATTACAGTTGTAATCTTACACTTTACAGTAAGCAACGCTAGGATTTAATCTAACGTATAATTGAATATTAAAAGAAATTTAAATTATTTAGGACTGAGTTTTTTAATTAACTTTTCATACTTGAAATTCAGTTTTTAAGCTAATACTATATTTTGTATATTTATAATGCAGCTCAATTTAAAGACAATAATTTTTAAACTGTACCCAAAATCTTGTGAAGGAGACTAAAATAAGCAAAGTCAAATTATCTCCCTCTGAGCAGTACTTTGATTTCTTTTATTTTTACTGATTCTCTGTAAATCTCTTGTGTGAACCAATATATTTGTTCAGATACAAGTGTAGCTTAATTTCATTGTTACGAGTCTTTTCATTTGCTCATCAGAGCCAGGATAAGAAGATAGTTGGGTACTTAGAAATTTAGCACCTAGGTTGCAGATAGTATTATAATGTAATATGATAATATAATATATGTAATTATATTATCAAAGTTAATGCTGTTAATATTTCGTTTATGTAAGTAATATTGTGGGCATATCATGTTATACTTTGCTTCTAATTTGTGAATCAATAAGAGTTATTATTTCAGAAGAAAATCATACAATTTATTTACCAATAAGTCCAAACTTTTATTAATGTTCACAGTGAGACTTTTTAAAAAAATGAAATGACTAACTTGTCAGTTCAACTAACCATAAGAATATTTCTGTTTCCTTTACCATTTACCTTAATGGGAGGGCACATTTGAGTTTCTCTTAACGTTTTAAAATTGCATTCTCCAGATAACTTTTGGGGGCTATATAGTGGGCACGGCTGATTCAGTGGATTTCACCAGAGATACCAGGGAGTCGGAATGCTCTTATTTTTTTCTGTCTTTGGAACCTTCTTCAGTCTTTCCTAGTCAGCACTGTACAGGATAGGGATAGATATGTATAGAAATCTAATTAGATGGGAGATGAATTTAGTCCAAATGATACCTGATATTGTGGAACATTATTCCACTGGAGGTGAGAACTTCCCCCTCCCTTTTGGCTTTTCGAAAAGGTATCAAAACACTAGAGGTGACTGATGGGGTAAGATGATCTCATCCCCGTCCCATCTGTTTCTTGGCTCTTGTGGGCATGGTTTTAGTGCAGTTTTTAATATTTGAATGTTGGTTCGTTTTAGTATTTTAACTTTTTCATTTGTTTCTGTAATTTTAAACCACCTAGAGTCACCTTGTTAGGGCAGCATGGAAATTTAATAAATTTATTTATTTATTTATTTATTTATTTATTTATTTATACCTCAACCCCTTTATAACTTTCTATAATAAGAAGTTGCTACTCTGTTTTGAAGTTAAACAATTTAATTTACAGAATTGAATATATTCAACTTAACATTTGTTGTAGTCATTAATGTCATTATATTTAATTAAAATAGAAGTAAATGCGTGGTAATTTTTTAAAATAAATTATATCCTATAAATGGCTTATTTAAAAATTGGGATCCTCCAGATATGCTAGAATTCAATACTATATTAAAATGCTCTTAATTGCTGGGATAAGTTCTAATGCATATCTTCCCAGTACTAACTTTTGCTTGATGAAGTCATTGAGGATTGTAAAGGTCAGTACTACAATCCTGCAAATGTGTTTAGACAATAAGTAGTCGCTTACTTAAAATGTCAGTCAATTTACTATAATTTTGCTTTGGAGAAACATTCTAAACAAGCTATTCCAATTTTAGTCAGTAGTTTAAGAAATTGTTATTTTGATACATTACAATTCACATTTTGATCTGGCTTCAGGAAATAAGTGCTTTGGAACATTGTAGTAGATGACTGAAACTGGAGAGGTGATTGTGGGAGTATAGTCCTAATGGACATGCTGTGCTTTCAGGGTTTTATGAATAGAGGTGAACAATGGGCTACAAAAATAAAGTTAATAAAATAGAGGAAGGCGGTGACTAATTCAGACACAATATGAAAAACAATTCGAAAAATAATGTGACATTAAATTACAAGAAAAAAAATCAAAATAGTAATATACAGTTGTAAAAGCTGGATATTGAGAAAAGTAAAAAGAAAATATGCACCTTCAAAACGACTGACTGCTCTCTTGAGGTTGATGATCAGCAAGGAGAAACTCACATACTTACTGTTCTTGGAAAAGTTATGTATTGTTACTAGAGGAAGATTGGAAAGCATTTGTCCTTGAGTTGAACTCTGCTAGATTTCATTGAAATAATTTCATTCAATTGCTCAGTTGTGTCCGCAAACCCATAGACCATAGCATGGCAGGCTCCCCATTGTCTCTTGGAGTTTGCCCAAATTCATGTTCATTGCATCGATGACACTATCTAACCATCTCATTCTCGGCTGTCCTCTTCTCCTTTTACCTTCAATCGTTCCTAACATCAGGGTCTTTTCTAATGAGTCCCCTCTTCTCATTAGGTGGCCATAGTGTTTGTGCTTTAGCTTCAGTAGTTGTCCTTTCAAGGAACAGTCAGTATTTATTTCCTTTAGGATCGACTGATTTGATCTTGCAGTCCAGGGGACCTTCGTGAGTCTTTTACAGCACCACAATTTGAAAGCATCAATTCTTCGATGCTCAGCCTTCCTTATAGTCCAGCTCTCATAGCCATACATTACTACTGGGAAAACCATAGCTTTGACTATGTGGACCTTTGTCGGCAAGGTGATATCTCTGCTTTTTAATATGCTTTCTAAGTTTGCAATATCTTTCCTACCAAGGAGCAAGTGTTTTTTAATTTCAGGGCTGCGGTCACTGTGTGCAGTGATCTTGGTGCCTAAGAAAATAAAATTGTTACTGCTTCCATTTCTTCTCTTTATCAGGAAGTAATGATAAAATGATCTTAGTTTTTTTTTGAGCTAACTTTTCAAGTTTCAGGCCAACTTTTGTACTCTCATTGAAATAGTACAGTAATGTAATTCTGGACCCCTTAATCAGGTATGGCTTAAAAGTCTTCTATTGCAGGTCTGGCAGGATTGGTTTACAAGTGTTGATCACTTTTCATTTCACATTTTGGTGTTTAAAAGATGCTTTTTGGTATCAGTTTCTCTCCAATATTGTTTAGCAATTACTGAAAACTGAGGAAAGTTATGTGGAGATTTATACCACAGTGTTACCATAGTGAATGCCTCAGACCAGCAGCCTCTAACCTTTCCACCTTGGCGGGCCGGCACATGGGAGGGCGTGTTACTGACAGGTGCATGTGCGCACACAGCTCCATTGGTGCGAGTGGCAGGTGTGCACGCCCTCTGTTCATGCGAATGGAGTTTTGCGTGTGAGCGGTGGGCCCTTGTGCTCATGTGCGAAGTTCCACTTGTAGAAACAGAGGGCGCTTGAGTGGAGGGCTCTTGTGCACAAAACTTGCATGAGCGGAGGGTGCTTGTGCTTGCTCGCGAAGCTCCATTCGCGTGAATGGAGCTTCATGTGTGAGTGTCCTCTGTTCTCACAAGTGTAGCTTTGCATGCAAGCACAAGTGCCCTGCGCTCAAGCGCCTTTTCTTCGCGCAAGTGGAGCTTCGTGCATGAGTGGAGCTTTGCGTGTGCAAGCTTGCCCATTGCTCACACAGCCCAGTTTCGAACGGGCCGTGGCCCGGGAGTTGGGGACCCGTGCCCCAGACCATTCAAGTTTTGAATTTTTAAATAGGTGTCCAGAACTCCAAATTAAGATCATGCAACGATGCTTTGGACTGTAAAACTAGACTGTAATCAAGATGAGTCCTTTGGTCCTCAGTGAAATTACATTCCCCTTGAAATACTGGATTTGTGGTTTGGAGAGTTTCTCTAAAATGATCATTACCTGTTTTAGTGCTTAAAAATCTTTTTTTTATCTTGGATTTTGTTTGGAATTGATTGAATCATACAATATTCTGAAAGGGGCCTTGGGAGTCTTCCAATTTCCCATGTATTAGATTTTAGTGCTGGGACAGGGGAATGGGACAATTCTATAGGTAGCAGAACTTCTGTTTTAAATGTGGCATTAAATAAATATTCCCCACTAGTTTTGGACTGTAAATGCATCATCTTTGATCTCTGACATATTAATTTTGGCTCATGACAGACACAGATAAAAAATTATGTAAAGAGAAAATACCTCTCAGACTCATGGATTTCTTTTGCATGTCTGTAACACTGATTTAAGCTAGCCAGAATTTATATTGACAACTAGATTGGGAGATCTCCTATTAATGTGTTAATAATTGAGAAGAATAAGTGGACTGCTCAGTTCTGATTGGCAGTAAAAAAATCCTTTAGGGCAATGTGAAAAAGAAATGGCGTATATAAATGGTCGGCAGAGAGAAGGCCTACTGTGATTCTGTTGGTCAAAGAATCCCAACTACTGGGATCCAGAAGAAGAGCATTTGTCCTTTGGAGCATACTACCCTCCAATGTGAGATCTGCTTCCACCCTTGTATCGTTATGTAAAAGGCTGAACGCCTGGCTCTGCCAGTTGGCCTGGGGACCCAATGGGGCAATATCACACTGGAGGTGGCTACTAGATTGATAGCGCCTTCCCCTCCTCCCTGCTTCCCCACCTGCCCATCTTTTATTTTCATAATCACTGTATTCTCATTGTTTTCTTTTTCATTGTTTATTCTATTGTTTATTGTTTCATTGTTTATTCTTATTCACTGTTAAGTTTACACTTCTTTTCATTTCTCCATTTTTATTGTTGTAAGCCAACTAGAGTATCCCCATTGCGAGATAGAGGCAAATAAATTTAACAAATAAGCTATAATAAGATAGCAGAAAATGGAACCTTGATACATTTAATTGCAGAAGTGATTGATCTGAAATATATGAAAACAACTGAATTGCAACATATATGTGTGCCTCATAATTCCAGTACTTTGTCACATGGAATACAAGGAGCATAAAACTATATGAATACTTTGAAAACATGCTCCTTGGCTTCTCTTAATAAATGTGTTTCATATGGATGTGATTAACCACTAATTAAAATTCAGACACAAGTGGAAAAACATTTGTTCAGGTTCAAATCTGTGAAGATTTAAATAAATATATATTGGAAATCTGATCTATAGGAGATAAGGAAATGACTGACTATCCATATGAGGGTTCCTGAGTATTTTTATATGATAGAATCTCTTTAAATTCTCGGAATTTGAAAGTGATGGAATGAGAAGGCTGGTAGCTGAAATGCAAATGATGGAGAATTTACGGTAGATTCTCTTATAGCCTTGAACTTGTTGATATGTTTATGACAGTAACAGTCAAAAGAGAGAAAAATCCATAGTAATCGTTGTTCTGCTTGCAAATAATACTGAGCTATGGCATTTTGAGCTTCATGTGATATATGCATCTGGATGGTACCAGGTTGTATTATTACAGTATAGTATAGCTCCTCCCACATTTGTTCATCACTGGTATCAGCTCTTTGAGACACATGATTAAGGATAGGTGGGGGGATTAAAAAACCTGGACATTGAGGTATTAATAGCACTACAAGAAGAGATGGTGTTGCTGTTACCGCATAAGTAATAAAAGTGCAGTTTGATTGATTACATGCCATCAAGTAATTTTTGACTCTTGGCAATCACATAGGTAGATTTTCTCCATTATGATCTGTCCCTAAACATCTTTCAGATCTTTGAATAGTGCACTTATTAACATTGTAACTGAGTCCATCTGCCTGTTGATTATCCTCTTTTCAACTTTCCTACTTTTTTACCTTTTCTTCACCTCTCCCTCCCCCCATTAGAGCCTTCTCTAGAGAGCCAAATCTTTGTATGATGTGTTTGAAGTAGGATAATTTGAGCTTGGTCATTTGTGCCTTGATTCAGAACTCTGGGTTGATTTGTATGATGATCCATTTTTTGGATCATACAGTTTAGGTCTGAATTCCCTCTCATGGAGGGAATTCAGCCCAAAGTTTGGTCCGTTTCCGAACTCCCAGTAGGCCCGTTGGGCCGTTTTTCGCACTCCGGAGGCTTCAGGGAAGCCTCCTGAAGCCCGGGGAGGACGAAAACGGCCTTCCCCAAGGTCGAAAATCAGCTGCCAGCGTGCGCATGCGCATTGGAGCTGACATAGGGCAACGCCTCACGTGCCCTCAGATATGGCAGGTGGCACGCGTGCCATAGGTTTGCCATCACGGCTCTAGTGCATTTTACATGAGACTACCCTTGAAGAACATTTGGGAGCTGCAGCTGATTTGGAACACAGTGACATGGATTCCAAGCTATGCTCATGTAACACTGCTGCTCAGTTGAGTTGCCCTAGTTCTGGGTACAATTCAAGGTGCTGGTTTTCACCTATAAAGCCCATATGTAGGATAGGAGCAAGCTAATTTGAGGACTGCTTGCCTCTGCTTCCCCACCAGAACTAACAGGAAGGGGATTCTCTGCGTCCTTTCAAGCAATGTCATCTTGCCAGATCTGAATGGGCCTATGTTAGATGTTTGTAAGGTTTTAGCAATGCCATTGCTCCTCAAGGCATTTAGACTCTGCTACTTAATTGCTCTTTATTTTTCTCCTATAGTTGAATTTTTTTGTGCAACCTTAGATATTTGTTGTTTGGATTATTGATTTTGATTGATAATTTTAATCCTTGTATACCACCCAGATTCATTGCCATGAGATGACAGCTACAAAAATTGTATCAATAAGTATGTACATAAATAATAACAATGCTAGAAAACAATATACTTGATGGAGAGTAATGCTATTGTGAGATTAAAATAATGAGGGGCATAATTCATATTAATAACAAATTATGTTCAGTATAATTATTACTAAAATATATTAAATTATATTCAACATGTTTAAATAGAGTGTTGCTGTTAAGCAGGATGTTAAGTCTTTCTTAATATACCTGTTCAAAAAAAGTTGATGCTTGTCCTTTAATCAATGATTTCAGAATTAATTGTTAAGAAGAGCTGTAAAATTGTGTATAGGATTATCTAGTGATAAGAAAGTTCATAGTAATAAGTAATAAGATTTCTGAAGAGGAAGAGGATCAGATCTAATAAGAATCCAATTTGATCAAGACTATATAAATAACTATTAAAATAATAAAATTTTGATCTCTATAAGAGCAACTGTAAGTGAACTACACTTAGTAATTTGAAAAAATAAAACAGGATTAATTCTTATATATACTATGCATGATACATAATATCAAACAGCAGCATTGTTCAGAAAAACGTATTGTGGTTCGCTACTTCCAGTACATGTGTAATATTAGTGATATGTTCTGGCCCTCTGAGCTCATTCCCAGGCCCTGGACAGCATATTCGTGGCTCAGAGCTTTGCCTGCTGCTGATGAATGCCAGGTCAGTTAACAGCATGGATCTCCTTATTCAAGATCTAATTGAGGAGGAACGAGCTAACCTGGCATGCATCATTGAGACCTAGCACAAGGGGGCAGTGACCCTCTGGAAATGTATCCAGCTGGGTTTAGGATTGGCACCAGCTGAGACCTCAGGGCAGGGGAGGTAGGATTGTAGTGGTCATCAGAGAGTCTTGTTTTGCCTTCAGGGGTCTTGTTCCCCAAGCCTCTAATTGTGAGACCTTGTTTCTGAAGCTAGGCTCATGGGACCAGGTGGGATTATTGCTAGTGTTCCAGCCTCCCTGCTGCTTGGCAATCTCCCTGCCTGAGATGCTCGAGGCTGTCTCAGGACTGGCCATGGAGTTTCCCAGACTTACGGTCCTGGGGGACTTCAACCTGCCATTCCTGGGTTCAGTCTCAAAAGCGCCTCAGGAGTTCATGACCACCATGGTGGCCATAGGCCCACTCCAAATCATCACAGGCCAAACTCGGGACAGAAGATCACCAGGCTTGATCTTCTTGTCATAGCAAAGGAAACATGATCTGGCAATGAATTTAACATTTTCTCCCCTGTCATGGTCAGATCATGCCCTGGTGTCCTTAACTCTCTTATGCCACCCCCACCCCCCCTTAGGGAGGCCAGACCCATTCGAGCTATCCATCCCTGGTGACTGATGGACCCAGATGGGTTCCAGAGGGAACTGGGGGATATCCTGGGGGTTTACTGCATGGTCCTGCTGAAGTCTTGGTAATGACCTAGGATCAAAAGGCAGCCTAAGCTTTTGACAGGAGTGTGCCTGTGCAGCCTTTCTTGATCCATCATCCTGACACTCCCCATGGTTCACAGAATAGTTCTGAAAAGAGTTAAAGAGATGTCTAGCGCGCTGCTAAAGGAAAACTGACTGGACACAGCTTCTTAAAGCACTATTAAGCCTACCTTGTGGCACTAAGAGTAATGAAACAACAGGGACAGGAGAGCTGAGGTGATCATCTTGAGGGCTGTGCAGAGGAATTTGTTCAATACCTTAGGACAAAGTTACTCAGATTTGTTCCCAGTTGTAATCCATGCATGGTGCATGACCAAGTGAGATGCCTAAGAAAGGTCTTGCTCAGTTGTCTGGGAACAGTTCTATCCTGTTGGACCTGAGGAAGTGGTCAATGCTATCAGTGCAACCACCTGCCAATTAGATCCTTGTCTCTAATGGTTAGTGAAAGCCTCCAGCACAGTAATTAGCAGGTGGGTTCAGTGATAAATCCTTCATTGCAGGATAGGAAGTTTTTAGCTGTTTGCCCCTCCTCAAATCTGGACATTTTTTGCTCAGTTCCCCATCTTTCCTTTTTAGGGAAGGTGGTAGAAAGATAGTTACTTTAGAGAGTTCTGGATGAAAGAACCTGGAAAGTATCTGGACTTCTTTCAAATAGGATTCGGGCCTGGTTATGGGACAGAAACAACATTGGTCGCACTTGTTGATGATCTCTGATGAGAGTGGGATAACAGTATCCAACCATCCTTGCGCTCTCTGCTCTCTCAGCAGCTATTGATATCAATGATCATAGTACCCTTTTGGGCTGGCTACAGATTCTGAGGTTGGGTGGCACAGTCTTGCTCTGGTTCAGCCCTTTTCTCCAAGGCCGGTCCCAATTGGTGTTGACAGGCAGTAAGAAATCTAGCCAATGACTGCTGTTCTGTGGCATTCTGCAGGACTCAGTACAGGTAGTCCTCGATTTATGACCACAATTGACCCTAAAATTTTTGTTGCTAAGAGAGGCATTTGTTAAGTGAGTTCTGTCCATTTTACAACCTTGTTTGCCACAGTTGTTAAGTGAATCACTGCAGATGTTAAGTTAGTAATATAGTTGTTAAGAGAATCTGGCTTCCCCATTGACTGCTTGTCAGAAGGGCACAAAAGACATGACCCCAGTACACTGTAACTGTCATAAATAGGAATCAGTTGCCAAGCATCTGGATTTTGATTACGAACCATGGGGATGCTACAATGGTTGTAAGTGAAAAATGGTCATAAGTCACTTTTTCAGTGCCATTGTAACTTTGAACTGTCATTAAAGGAAATGTTGTAAGAGGAGGACTATCTACACTCTCTCCACTCCTTTTTAACTGCTATGTGAAGCCTCTGGGTGAGATCATCTATCATCATGGGTTGAGGTATCATATGTATGCTGATGATACTCAATTTTTATCTTAACCCCTGGTGAGCCAAGTGATGCTGCCTCTGCCCTCTTGTGGTGCCTGGAGTCCATAGGGGTCTGGATGGGGGACAACAACCTTTGGCTGAACCCTGGCAAGACCAAATAACTTTGAGTGCATGGCGCTTCATGATCTTTGACATCTTAACTCTGGAAGTGGTAGCATTACCCCAGACAGACCTGGTCCATAACTTGGTGGTTGTCCTGGACTTGCTCCTACTCAAAGAGCAGGTAGCATTTATGGCTAGGAGACTCTGTGCACAACTTCGAGTTACACACATCTTGTGGCCTTTCCTGGATCAGAAGTCCCTGTGTTCAATCATTGAAGCCCTGGTCATCTCACACTTGGACTACTGCAATGTGCTCTACATGAGGCTAGCTTTGAGAGCATTCGGGAGCTTCAACTGGTGCAGAGTATAGTGGTGTGACCAGTGTTTCGGACCCCTTGAGCGGCCTATGTTACACTGCTGTTCCGTAAGCTGCACTAGTTGCTGGTTTGCTTTCAGGTGCAATTTAAGGTGTTGGTTATTGCCTATAAAGCCCCTGCTTTATAGCATGAATGAATCTGGGTTACTTGAGGAATGGCCACTTCCCTATGGAACAAGCTTGCCTCACCTGTGCTTGCAGAGGAGGTATGCAGTATATTTCTTCAGTCAAGGAATGGAAGTGGGTTTCAGGAGAACAGCCTTCTCTGCCATGGCCTTGGACCTTGCCCCCTGAGGTGAGAAGGGCTCCCACTCTCCTGACTTTCCACAAGAGCCTGAGGACCTGGCTCTGCCAGTTGACTTAAGGTTAATCAACCACCTCCGGTGTGGTATTGCCCCAATGGGGCCTCAATGGGAGAGTACTACACTGGAGGTGGTTTATTAATTAGTAGCAGCTCCCCTCCCCCGAACATTCTGCTCCCTTCTTCCCCATCTTTGAGATCTTCCCCATCTACCTACCTACTTATCTATATATCACCTACCAATCTAATCCTAATCTAATTTACTCTAATCTATCCTATCCTATCCTATCCTATCCTATCCTATCCTATCCTATCCTATCCTATCCTATCCTATCCTATCCTATCCTATCCTATCCTATCCTATCCTATCCTATCTAGTTTTACTTGGATTGGTACACTGCCCAGTTATCTTGCAATTACATGGGAGGCAAACAAATTTAATTAATAAACAGAGCCAATTTGAACCACTTTCTTCCCATGAAAACTAAATAACGGGAAAGAAACAAAAGGCTGACTATATATAAATTGGTTATACTGGTTGAAGTGCAGGAGGCAATTGGTACAAATTGCAAGAGCCCAATCTCTTTGAATGATTTTATGAGCTTCATGTCATAATTCCTGCATTTATGTCACTGAGAGGTGTTCCTTTCACTTAATTAGTTTTATAAAGAGGAATATCTGATGCTATCAAAAAAACATAAATGGTTGCAGAAATTTTTGAACATGCCTGTGATGGTTAACATTGGGAGGCATGAGTTCCTTCCTTTTGTGGGTTAATTTTAAGCCTTTATATAATGTTTAAACATTTCTTCTCTGTCCAGGTACCTGCTTCCCTTTGCTGGGTAATAATAATTATTTATTAAACTAGTATATCATCTGTGCATTTATATACCGTGTTTCCCCGAAAATAAGACAGGGGCTTATATTTTTTTGACCCCCCAAATATGGCCTCGGCCTTATTATCGGGGGGGGGGCTTATTATTTTGGGGGTGCAGTAGGCGGCGAGCGTGGGTCTGCATGTCCCATCGCCGCTGCCTCGCCTCCCCTCCCTGCCGCCACCGCCTCGTGGAGCAGGACTCAGTAAGGCTTGTTGTGCCGTTGCATGCACGAACTGCAGGACTGCCGCAAACTTCATCATACTGGCACAGCTGGGGTCCTTCTGCCGTTGGTGCATGTAAGGGCAGGGGGGGGGGCTTATTATTTTGGGGGTGCAGTAGGCGGCGAGCGTGGGTCTGCATGTCCCATCGCCGCTGCCTCGCCTCCCCTCCCTGCCGCCACCGCCTCGTGGAGCAGGACTCAGTAAGGCTTGTTGTGCCGTTGCATGCACGAACTGCAGGACTGCCGCAAACTTCATCATACCAGCACAATTGGTGTCCTGCCGCTCGTGGCTGTGCCAGTATGTCGAACCTCGCGGTAGTGCTGCCGTTCGTGCATGCAATGGCACAACAAGCCTTGCAGAGTCCTGCTCCACAAGGCAGCGGCAGTGGCGTGACGAGTCTCACAGAGACTCATTTCTGGTAGGTGGGACATGTTGGGCCGTGAGATGCGCGTTCTACCTGGGACTTGTAGCTCCGTCACGTTCCT
>QLTV01001318.1:2590098-2614638 GCA_003457575.1 Thermophis baileyi | reverse complement strand
GTGGGGATCGCCGCCGCCTATCGGCGCTGCCGCCGCCCGTTCACAGCAAATAGTGGTGGCAAATGGGCGGCGGCCCTGGTAAATGGGTGGCGGCCATGGCAGAGGCAGATTTTTTTTTCTTGTTTTCCTCCTCTAAAGCTAATGTGCGTCTTATAGTCTGGAGTGTCTTATAGTCCAAAAAATACGGTAACTTCGGGACTGGGTTGTAAGTACTTTTTGAGGTATCTGTTGTAACCTCAAACATTCATTAAGTGACCAATTGTTGTAAATCAAGGACTACCTACATTGTTGAGAAAGGGATTGTGATTCAACTTCAGAGACTGCCAGAACATACAGATTATCTTGATCTCTGTCAGTCAAGATTTAAATTAAAATCACATAGGATGAAATGGCATTGGTCACTCTAGTGGATTATTGTCCTCAGGACTTGGCATTGGTGGAATAGTCTCCACCTAATCTTAATTGATCCTCTCTGCAGTTATTGATACCATTGAACATAGTACTTTCCTAGATTGCCTCTTGAGGGCTCGGAGTTGGAGGTATTGTTAGCATGGATGGATGGATGGGTATATGGATGGATTGTAGGATGGTAGAAACTTTTGTTGTGAATTTCATGGCTGTTATACTTTAGCATATTTTTCAAGTAATCTTTTAGAATGCTTGTTTAACTGGTTGTGGAAATTTTGAATTCTGTTCTGATTGAACTTTTTTCTGGGGTAGTTTTATTAACAATTTTTACATACATAATATTTTATTGTTTATTTTATATTTCAATTCAAAAACTTTTTCTTTAGAAAATATTAGAAGCCATATTTTTTTGCAGTGGCAACTTGGTACAGAACAAAGTGTTACGTATGCGTGCATGCATGTATGTGTATGAAAGAGATGATGGTTGACCTTTCTGCACCAAGATAAATTAAAATATGTTGAATTTAAATAATTGAGAAATAACATAAATCATTGTTTCTAGGGACCAGTTATTCTCCACAAGAAAACTCTCATAACCACAGTGCTCTTCATAGCTCAAATTCACATTCTTCTAATCCTAGCAATAATCCAAGCAAAACATCTGATGCAGTAAGTACTTATATTGAATTTGCCCAATCAAGTTGTTTTATTATATTTTGCATAGTTTGCTTCCCTTTTCAAGAAATTCTTGATAATTACAGTTAATAGAAATCAAACAAGCAAAATTGCATATACTATGTTCTAAGTAATTTAAGTTCTAGATAAATTCATATTTCAGTTCAAAACACATGCAAAGTTTAAAAATAGCAGCTTGGATGTCATTGTATCAGCACTAGTTTAATTCTCTTAAATGAAACTAAATTCTCTGTTACCATTTAAAAGCTGTTGAGTTATGTTGTTAAACCAGTTATGATTTCTAAATTAATCTGCTTATCCACCCATCCACCCACTTTATATGGCTGCCCATCTCAATAAGTTAAAATAATTTTTTTTATAAACATTACAAAAAATATGCATAGCAGCCAAGCAGCATCAACTGAAATTACTAGCCAACCAAGAACCTAGTCCCTGCACATCTTCAGCACCTCAGGCCTGGGTACAGAATCAAGTCTTCAGGGTCTTATGAAAGCCCAGCAATGTCAGGGCTATCCTGATCTTCAGAGGTGGGATGTTCCATAAGCTGGATGCTAAGGCAGAAAAGGCTTTTAGGCCCCGCAAACTGACATTCTTTGGCCAATGGAATCTGCCTGATTGAATTGTACAGGTAAAATAATTTGTGAAAGACAATTCCTCAAGTAACCAGCCCTAAGCCAGGCAGGGCTTTAAAGGTGACATCTAGTACCTTGAGTTGCATCCAGAAGCACTGAGATTGAGCAGCAGAGTGCATTGCAGTAATCTAGGTGAGAGGTAATGAGGACATGAGTGACAGTGAGAAGCCGCCCCCTCCCCCAAAGTTCAGGAATGAGTGCAGCTGGCATATAACCTGCAGGTATGCAAAGGCCCTCCTAGCCACAGTTGCTACCTGTTCTTTGAGCAGGAACTGTTAAGTCCCAAATAATACACTGGGTCTGTCTAAGGCCCAGTGTATGATTTGGGTCTGTCTAAGGCAGTGCCACTTCATTCAAGGCCAACAAATGGAAGATTACCCATACCGGAAGATCCAAATACCCAAAGCAACTCCATCTGAGCCATATTAGAAATTATACTATAAAATAGCAATAGCATCTTCACAGTGCTTTACAGCCCTCTCTAAGCGGTTTACAGAGTCAGCATATTGCCCTCAACAACAATCTGGGTCCTCATTTTACCCAACTCGGAAGGATGGAAAGCTGAGTCAACCTTGAGCCTGGTGAGAATCGAACCCGAACTGTTGGCAGTCGGCAGAATAAATCTGCAATACTTCATTCTAACCACTGTGCCACCACAGCTCCTGCTTTGTGCTTTACTGATATTTTTCTGAAAGGAATATTTTCAATGAAATGTGTGTTAATGTGTGTTAAAACTGAGAAGTTGATATTTCTGAAATCCATCAGGTTAATTGCAATTTTTTTTTTAGTCTTATGATTCTGCAGATGACTGGTCTGAGCACATTAGTTCTTCTGGCAAAAAATATTACTACAACTGCCGAACAGAAGTTTCACAGTGGGAAAAACCAAAAGAATGGCTTGAAAGGTAAATAATTAATATAGACATAAATTGTAGAATAGTAAATTTACAAAATTGTTTCATTTTAATTAATTAATTAATTTCTTTTTACACCAGAGAGCAGAGACAAAAAGAAGCAAGCAAAATGTCTGTCAACAGTTTTCCAAAAGATAGAGATTACAGAAGAGAGGTGATGCAAGCGACTGCTGCTAGTGGGTTTGCTAGTGGAAGTATGTCTATTTTACGCAATAATATTCATGTGCATGTTCTTTTTGAAATGATTTTTCTTCAGTCGACCACATTTTATAAATATGTCATGCTTTAATATATGTCTTTCTTTCCCTTAACATTTAGTTATCTAATATGGTCACTGAAAACTATACATTATATATCAACAGAAGAAAATAAAGCTTTTTTTCTTTCGTTTGTACTACTGCAGGGGTGTCAAACTCGATTTCATTGAGGGCCGCATCAGGGTTGTGTTTGACCTCGGGGGGCCGGGGCCAGGGTGGAAGTGGCCAGCTCGATGTCACTCATTGAAGCTCCAATTTTGGCCACGTCGGCCCTCCAGGGCTCCATTTCCAGCTGCAACATCCTCCTGCAGCCCTCTGCCAGCCAAAAGGGAGCTTGGAGAGGCCGCGCGTGGCCTGCCTGGGCTCCATTTTTGGCCGCGACGGCTTCCTACAGCCCTCTGCCAGCGAAAACGGAGCTCACGAGGGCCGTGCGTGGCCTCCCCAAGCTCCCTTTTCACTGGCAGAGGCACCGCGGGCCAGCCCTTCACTGTTTCCAGGGTGGGCCCGCAGACCAGATCTAAGCACCCCGCGGGCCGGATCCGGCCCCCGGCCTTGAGTTTGACACCCCTGTACTACTGTGCTGTGATAGCAATGAAAATACAAATTATATACATTCGTATATACATATACTTACAACCATTCATTCAGCAACTGTTTAAAATTACAATGGTGCTGAAAAAAATGGATCCTGAAGTTACAGTCTTTGCACGGCCCTGCAGTCACTTAATCAAAATGCAGGTGTTTGGCAGCTTTCTTGCACTTTCGGCCACGGGGGTATTTCAGGTCCTCCTTGCTTATCTCCCCTCCCCTCCCAATCTCTGCCCTTTTGGTTGGCTTAGACCCTGCAATTCAAGGCGGCAAGCAGCCCTAAAACACATGGCTCTGTACTACTTACTGTATCCTAGGAAGCCTCAGCAACCACCAGCAAGCATTCATTTGCCCAGCTCTTCCCAACTCCACATGATACACTCCAGCAAACAAACCAGCAAGCATTCGTTCACTCTCTGCAAGTGCCAACAAGCATTCATTTGCCCAACTGCCTTCTTTCCCAGTTCCCTACATCAACCTTTTGCCTTTTGTACCCAGGACTTCTCTGCTTTTGCTGTCTACTTTTTGGACCCAGCTTCTCTGGCAAACATTTCCTACAGATGGCTAAGACTGAACTGTTTTCAGAAAGATGTGCAAAGATAGCCCAGCTTTAGCCACTTTGGAAATGGAGGGTAGGGAAGGCCCGCAAAGACAACACAGCTTTAAATCAGTTTGGATATTGCAGAGGGAGGCTTCTGTAGACAGCACAGCTTTCCAGAGTGGCTAAAACTGTGTGTGTTCACAAACATCTTTCCCTCCCCCCCTTCCAAGGTGGCTAAAGTTGTGCTGTCTTTGGAAACTTTGGAGTTGGGGACAGGCCCTTGCCTTACTAAGGCTTGAGACTGGAAAGGACTAAGCCCAGAATGGCTTGGATTGGGGTTGGAATTCACTCAAGAACCTGCAGTTCTCAGTTACTGACCACAACAGGGAGAACAGGGACAGCCATCATCAGTTGATGCAGTCACCTAACAACTAGCTTTATAACCGCAATGACTTAGTGACAGAAATTCTAGTCCCAATTGTGATTGTATGTTGACTACCTATAGATTTTTAAAAGTCAACCTATTGAATTTCAAGTTCTCAGAAATATTCATACATACCTACTTTTCTGCTGAAACATTCAAACTTCTTTACTATTTTTTGATAATGGGAATGTTACAGAACTTCATTTTGGTTTAAGCAATGTTTAAGTACTTTTTTAAAAAAATATTGTATACTAATATCTGTTGATGCTGAAATAGAAAAAAATAGCAAATGCAGTATGTTAATAAAGCACTAACTTGATGTTTTCTATTTCTCTTTTCAACTTTGTGAATGATAAAGTGGAAGAGAAGCATTCCAGTGATACCGCTAACATGCTTCCACAGAATATTTTGTCTCAGACAAGTAGACACAATGATAGAGACTACAGACTGCCAAGGACAGAAACTCACAGTAGTTCTACCCCAGTACAACATCCCATCAAAACAGTGGTTCACCCTTCTACTACTCCAAGTTCTGTTCCTCCTAGTCCATTTTCTCTACAGTCAGATCATCAGCCAAAGAAATCATTTGATGCAAATGGGGCATCTTCTTTATCAAAACTGCCTACACCCACTTCTTCCATCCCTTCACAAAAAACAGAGAGAAAAAGCTTGTCAGGTGTGTATTAATCTATTTTGTGCTGAATATTGGGACTGAAACATGTATCCTTAAAATAATAGTCTGCTCTGGAAACTTCAGGAAACCTGAAGTTTTCTATTATCTACAAACTCTGTACTTCTATGTCTGCATTTTAGTACAAAGTAGTAAATCTCATATGCCCTATTGTTGAATTCATTAATTTCTAGGAATTTCAATATAGAAAATTCCGTATGAGAAAAAGACTTATTGGCATTCCTCATTTCTTCAGTCTGCTCATGTGCATGTGATGTGATAGGATATACTGATCATGTGATGAGTTTCAAAGACCGTCTTCATTTTCAAGACACATTTTAAAATATAACATAGAGTTTTGTGGCAGGGTGGCTAGGAAAAATCCACATGAGTGGATCTCTTGTCTGTAGATAATGATATTTTGAGTTTGCTATTATGAATTTTATTTTCTCCATTGATTTACTGGTCAAGTTATTACAGTTTTAATGTTGCGAAAATAATGAAATAGGTTTAGGCTGGTATTGCACATATTACAGTTCCCAATTTTTGTCTTTTTTTCATTCTCTTTGATTTCAACATTTCTGGACATTTATCCCTAATTCTGAACTGTAAGCTTGTGAAAAAGTGCAATAGCTCAGTAATAGAGTATGCTCTCTGTATATTCTCATTATGGTCACAAGTGTGGATGGCCATTAAGTAAGATAGCCTCACTTAACAACTCTCACTCTTTGTTCTCCCAAATGCCCCTGTTAAACAAACATGCAGGTTGTTAAGAAAAGCATGGGGTTCCTCATGGATGGGTGGGAGCTCTCTGAGGCCCAATATCCAGCTGGGACCATAAACAGGCCCAACGGGCCTACCGGAAGTTCGGAAATGAACTTTCGGTAGGCCCGTTGGGCCATTTTTCACCCTTCCCAGGCTCCGGAGACTTTCCTGAAGCCTGGGGAGGGCGAAAATGGCCTCTCCCCGCCCTCCGGAAGGCCAAAAATCAGCTGGCCAGCGTGCACATGCGCGCTGGAGCTGACATAGGGCAACGCCTCGCGTGCCCTCAGATATGGCTCCGCGTGCCATAGGTTCGCCATCACGGGCCTAGAGCTATGTTCCAATGCCAGAGAGGCTTCCAAACAAGCCTCTGTGCTTAGCCGATGATGAAGCCATGCTTGTGGGCTGGGCCTCTGCCTTGATCTCTTTGGAGATTGCCTCCGAAGAGAAATGTCTGGTTCTTGCTAGCTTTCGGGAATCCAGCTGCGTGCATGTAAAGCTTCAGGACGATCTTCCCAAAACATTTTCTTTGTTTAACCCCTTCTTTCTCCAAGAAACCCATTTCTTAATAAAGAAAACAGAAAAAAGCTGGGGAGAACAAACTTGTTGATTTTTCTTTCCTCCTGTCCCCCCCCCCCAACCAATTAGATACAGAAAGTAAATTTTTTGTCTTTACCCTCCAATCTTGATCCCTTTTAATCATCCTGGAAAGTGGGTGACAAAATCTGTGAGTTACTTACCTCGATGAGTGACTGCCAGGCTGAAGAGTAGAGGAAAGGAAGCAAGGAATCTCTGGTCAGCTAGAGCTCAACATTCACAATAAATGCCAACTGAGACAGAGGCTGAGTCCTTGGGAAGCTTTTTGCTATTTGTCTGACTCCCTTTAGAGGAGTCCTAGCTGGGTCCTAAAGGGAGTCAGTCAGCAGTGAAAAGCTTTCCAAGGACTCAGCCTCTGCTGAAAAGTAATTTAAAAAAATAAAGTTCAACTAGCTAGAGAACAACACGTGCAGCAAATGGCCTACCGCAGCAGTTGAGTCCTTGAGACCCACCTTCTGTTCCTGCTGGCAGTTTAAAGGAAATGTGCTCTAGCTGATCAGAGAAAAATTTTCTTTGCTTGCTTCCTTCATTTCCTCTACTCTTAAGCCTGGCAGTCACTCATCATGGTAAGATGTGCAGTAAATTTAGCAAATGAGATGATTAAAATGGATCTAGATTGGAGGGCAGAGATGGAGAATTTAGTTTCAGGACTTAATTTTTTTTTGGGGGGGGTGGGGTAAGGAGATCAACAAGTTTGTTCTCCCCAGCTTTCTTTTCTGTTTAGTCCAGAGCTAAATAGATTTAATAGTCTGACTTTGTAGAAAACAGTACATTCCTATCTTCAAAGCCAAAAGTATTTTGCTTTTACTTTATATCCTTTATGTTCATAATTGAGAAATTCGTCTTATGTATCATCTTTGTTGTTCTATTTTGAAAACTTGTTTTTAAATGTGTTACATGATTCTAGTTTATGGAAAATCTGTAAATGTGCTGAATTTTCAGCCATTTCTAAAATGATAGTACTTTTACATTAGCATACAAATAGCAGGTTGTTTTCCAGTAGATAAAATCTGAGAACAAGGAGTTTAGATTGACTAGCTCTTGAATATATCAAGATACAAAACAATTGTTAATGATTGGCTTTATATCTTGCCTTGTTCAGAAGCCATTAATCTTACTTTTATCTTTGTAGCAGGAAACTAGTTAACAAAGGCTTCATTGATAAATGAGTGGGTCTCGTAGTGGAAATGAGGTGGCTAAATGCAGAGGGATGTTCATTCATATGTCACGTTTTTGTCTATACTATAGTTTATAATGTCATACTAATTTATAATGTGCCCAAAATTGGATATAGTACTTCAGGTGCTCAGAACAATGCAAAACAATAGCAATAGCAATAGCACTTAGACTTATATACTGCTTCATAGTGCTTTACAGCCCTCTCTAAGCGGTTTACAGAGTTAGCATATTGCCCCCAACAATCTGGGTCCTCATTTTACCCACCTCAGAAGGATGGAAGGCTGAGTCAACCTTGAGCCGGTGAGATTTGAACCACCGAGGAATTCCTTGACTTAAAACAGTTTGTTAATGACTATTTGAAGTTATAACGGCACTGAAAAAAGTGGCTTATGGCCATTTTTCACACTTATAACCAGTACAGCAACCCTATGGTCACATGATCAAAATTTGGATACTTGGTACCTTGACTCATATTTATGACGGTTGCAGTGTTCCGGAGTCCCCTTTTGCGTCCTTCTAACAAGCAAAGTCAATGTGGAAGCCAGATTCACTCAACAACTGTGATACTAATTTAATAACTGCAGTGATTCACAGCAACTGTGGCAAGAAAGGTCGTAAAATGGGGCAAAATTCAGTTAACAAATGTCTCACTTAGCAACAGAAATTTTGGACTCAATTTTCATAAAACAAGGAATACCTGTATTAGCTTTTGAGATTTGTGAACTATATTTCTATTGATGCAACTTAAAATTGCATTTTCTGTTTAAGGAATTATACTATTAGTAATCAATTTCTAAAATCCTTTTCAGAAGTAATATTCTCAAGCCAGAGAGCCCCCACCTGTATTGGTTTTCTGTTTCCTAAGTGCATAATATTTCATTTATTTCTGTTAGATTTTAGTTTTGTTGTTTCACTAACCTATTGAGATAACTTTCAATTATATTTCTATGGTTTTATTATACTCAATTATTTCAGTCCTCCTGCACTCTATTTTATGTTGTCAACATATTTGTTTATTTGACTTAGCCATTAGTAACATGTAAAAGAGTACAGGGCCCAGTAGTGGAGTTTGTGAAGCCCTGTTGGATCTCCCATTTTTATTTTGACAAGAAACCATTGGTGAGCACTCTTCTACATAGTTACTTACCACCCAGCTCACACAATTGTATGTGACGAAGTGTGAACAGCCTGTGGTGGTAGTAATTTATTTATTCTGTGCTTATAACTAACCGTAGTTCAAACATTGCTTAAATCAGTTGATAGAACAGTATGTTACAGCCAGTTATAGTCTTATATAATAAAGTGCCTCTGTAATAAGAGGTCCGTGCCCTATAACACAAGTCCCCAACCCTTGGGCCGCAGACTGGCACTGGTTCACAGCCCGCCAAGAACTGGGGCGCACAAGCAAGCGAAGCCCCATCCACTTACACGCAGGATCAAGGCAGTGTGCAAAACCACGCAGCCCCCAGTCCGTGGAAAAACTACCTTCCACAGAACTGGTCCCTGGCGTCCAAAAGGTTGGGGGCCACTGCCCTATAATGACACTAAGCTCTACATATTCAAAGTTAGATGAGAATTTATTTTAAAGCAAGTTCATAGTCCCCCATGAAAAATTAGCATTTTAGTGGTTATTAAGTTTTTTGTAGTGCTTTGATTCCAAGTTACATATCTGTTCCAAAGACCCAGAATTAAACTGTGATATAGTGATTTAAATATCAGTAAAACTAAATAACTCTGACTTGATAGTCAGGTTACACACAGAAATACATCAGGCACCAGCAAATCCTTCAAATATTGGATATGCTCATAAGTAAAGCATGTTGTGTTAACACCATAAATGTATAATAGTATCTTTTTCTAACTAGTGGAAGGGCTGGTGATAAAGCTATAGCGACAAAATATGCAAGGTCTAGTATAATGTATACAAATTCTGGACCACGTCAGAAAGCATAGTGGGTTCTTGTATAATTCAGCTAGCAATCCAAATATGACAGAAGTAAGATGAACAAAGCCTTCTCAATTGTGAGAAAACAATGAAATCTGCATACATTACTTAAATGGAAATAGCATATTTTAACAATTTTTAATGAACAGTTTTAGATTGTAACTGACAACCTTGAACTCAATGTGTGTTACAGAAAGGGATGATCAGAGTAGAGCAGTGGTTCTCAACCTTTNNAGACTGAGCAGGCTACGCGGGAGAAGAGTGCCCCACCCATCTTCACAAGGCACACCTGGGGAATGAGCAGGGATGAAATGCTCCTGGTTCGCTCGTACCTGTCGGTCACCGTAGAGCCGGTCACCAAGGTAGCGCGAGGCGCCGCCCACCCACCCGGATGCCACCATTTGGGTTCTTTTACCCTCTGCGCATGCGCAAAGCATTCTGCGCATGCGCAGAGGGTAGAAGAACCCAAATGGCGGCGTCCGGGCTACCAGCTGACGGTGACCCGCAGGCACGGCCGAACCGGGACCTTTTTACCCCTGCAGTGACGGTGGCACCAAGATGGCGGGCTAACGCGCGCGGCGACCCCTGTGAAATGGTCGTTCGACCCCCAAAGGGGTCGCGACCCACAGGTTGAGAACCGCTGGAGTAGAGCATTGTATTATGCTTTATCCATTGATCAGTTTAAAACAGGAGAAGAACAAGGGAACAATTTCACACCTAATCTGAAATTGTGCCTGGTCAATTAGAAATGCCCTATACCTGTGATGGCGAACCTATGGCACACGTGCCACAGGTGGCACGCAGAGCCCTCTGCGGGCACGCGAGCCATCGCCCCAGCTCAGCTCCACCGTGCATGCACGCGCGCCTCCCGCTGGCCAGCTGGTTTTTGGGTCTCTGCCACGCATGAGTGGGGGCGGGGCACATGTGGGAGATGCGTGCACATGTGTGGAGGCGGGGGAGTGCGGGGGTTTGCACGTGCATGTGTTGGGGCACAGGGGGTTGCATGCGCATGCCTGGGGTTGCACACGCATGCCCGGGGGCACGGCGCATGTGGGAGGGTCGCGCGCGGGGGTGGGGCGCACGGGGGGAGGTCGTCTGTGCACTGCATTATGGGTGCGCTCGCGCTTTTGGCACGCAGTGACGAAAAGATTAGCCATCACTGCCCTATACCGTGCCAAACAGAATAGGTAGGGACAGGTGAATAAATTTGAAAGTTGTCAGTATATGCATGGTGGTTGAATTTACAATACAAAATCATCATAAAGGAAAAGTATATAAAGAAAATACACTGAGTCTGGAGGAACTCCTATCGACAGTGGGAAAGCTCTAGAAATGAAACTCTTCTACATGTTCTGTAAAATATGTTAGTTTGAAACCACTGAAATTTACCTATTGGGCCAAAGGAACATAATGTAATATGTAGTAAGATTTGGTGATCAGAGCTGCAGCTCTAATAGCACTGATACTAATGATAAATTAGCCTTGGCCATTCATTAGATTTGATAAGAGTATCGCACATTAAAGTGTGATTGAAATAAGTCCATACAGTTATGGAGAAAATGAAGCAAGTATTGTGAAGTATTTCATGAACCTTAGAAACATGGAAAATTGGTGGCAGACAAAACCTAATGGTCCACCAAGTCTGCCCCTTCAGTTTTTTTAATTTTTAATTTATTTATTCATTTTTCAAAATTTATTTTATTTTTTAATTTTTGTTGGATGATGGACTTGTGCTTATCCTAACCATGTTAGGATAGCTACTGATGATTGACCCACTACCTACACTGGGAGTTGGGTCCAAACTTCCAGTACTCTGTGAAGTAAAACGATCTAACTTTAATTCTTATCAGTTTGAGGTTGTGTCCCTTTGTTCTTGATTTTTATTTAATATTGAAAATACTGCCTTCTAGAATCTTATTCACACCCTTAATATATTTAAAGGTTTAAATCATGTTCCACTTTCCTTTCTGTCCTTCAGGCTGTACATATACAGTTCCTCCAATTTTTCCTGTTATGTTTTGACTCTCAGACCTTGAAAGAAAGACTTTTCTTTCTGCCCTAGGAGAGAAACATCTGCCTCTTCCTAGGATTGAACTCTCAACTTTCCAAGTGGGAGGCAAGCGACTTCACCACTGGCCCACTTCACCACTCATCTTAGTGAAACCAAGAGATTTATAAACTTTCAAAAGGCAAAAGAGCAAAATACTTGCTCATATTTTATGTACTCTAAAAGCTTTGGTACTATCTGATCAAATGAGCTTCTGTTTTGATTCAGTCAATGATTTATATAGATGTTGCTGTTCCTTGATGCTACATTCAAATTAGATTGTTACTGCTTTCTGCTTGTATAAATTCACTGTCCAATGGGTGTTTTATGTTGAACTTTATTCAACAGCATTATTTTCTTTGGTCAACTACTTTGGGAAATTAAAGTTTGGTCATATGATAATTTTAGAATAATAATTGACAAATTGATAATGTATCAAACTATTTTATACACCTTTTCTTCCTGGAGCACTTATGAGGGAATAGAATAGGCACAAATGATGACAAGAGGTCATATTTTGGGGAATGCAACTTTATGTCCTTAAAACCTATCTCGTGTTGACATCTTATGAAGGGGTGGGGATTCAATTTCCTGTAACTGATACATGGTACGTGACAGCTGTTTTTTGGGAAAAGCAACTTTTTTTCTCTCATTTTCAGAATCTTTGGACAAGTCTCTATCCCACACCTGTACAACTCCTTCTACATCATCTGCTTCTGGATTAAATCTACCTTCTGCACCAACTTCATCTGCTCCTACTGTCCCTGTTTCACCTGTCTCGCAATCACCAATTCCTCCATTACTTCAGGATCCCAATCTCCTTCGACAGTTACTGCCTGCTCTTCAAGCCACCTTGCAGCTTAATAATTCTAGTGTAGATATATCCAAAATAAACGAAGGTAGGTTGGTCTTATAATTTTTTTTAATTATCCAAATGTATTGGTTGGGGAATTTTACTTTTATAAGATACAGTATTAAAAATGGAATAAGATTAGTATATTGTTAGAAATTTGTGAAGGGTATTTCTGGTTAATTATACTGTGTATTACTTAAGATAGTGCTCTATAATACCTGGAAACAGATTTTGAATCCAATATTTCAGAGGAATTGTGTGAAAGGAAGCAGAACTTACACTTGAATCCTACTTTTGATTATCTTACAGAAAATACTTCTTCCTATTCTTTCCCTCTTAAAAACCTAGTGTCTATCTTAAAACATTAGAAACAGCCAAGGGTCTATATACAGCCATTATTTTACTTCTCATATTTGCTCACTATATCTTCAAGATTACTAGCTCTTTGATAAGTCTGTTGTCCATGAATTATCCAATATTTTTTTAAAGCCATCAAAGCTAGTAACTTACCATATAAGTTGATGAATTCAGAAGATTAACAAATACATTGTGCACTTAATGTCCTGCACATTAATTTTGCCTGTTGTGCCTGTCCTTCTGTCAGTGTCATTGGATTAGACCTAGTTTTTTTATGAGAAAAAAATTCTTCCTATCCATTTTGATCCTATTCTAATCTAATACTATTCCAATGAAGAAGAAAAATAAGAGATCTCAAAAGAAGTTAGCATGGCTGCACAAAGAACTCTGATAAATGGAAAGACAAAAAGACAAGTATAAAAAATGGAAAGAGGGGCACATGACTAAGGTACAATATCAGCAAATAGCCCGAACCTGCAAATATAAAGTCAGGAAAGCTAAGACTAAAAATGAACTAAGGCTTGCAATAAAGTCAAAAATAACCAACAAACAAACAAACAAACCCACCCTTCTTTCAATATGTAAAAAAAGAAAAGTCAAGGAAACAATTGGTCTATGAGGGAGAAGATGACAAGCAGCAGGGAGAAAGCAGAACTGCTTAACTCATTTTTTGCATTTGTCTTTACACAAAAGGAAAAATATAGTCCAACCTATCAAAAAAAACCCTCTGCAAAATGTAGATTAAGAATGCAAGTCAAATCAAGAAAATGGTAAGAGAATACCTATCCACTCTAGATGTTCAAATCACCAGGACTAGATGGCTTTCACCCCAAGATTCTGAAGGAATTGGCAGACGTGATCTCAGAACCAATGGACTATATCTTTCAAAAGATTATGGAGTGCTGGGGAACTACCAGATGCTTAGATCTGGCCCGCGGGGCTGCCCTAGAAACAGCGAAGGACCGGCCTGTGGTGCCTCTGCCAGCAAAAACGGAGTTCGCGTGGTCCTCCTGAGCTCCCTTTTTGCTGGCAGAGGGCTGCAGGAGGCCGTTGCAGCCAAAAATGAAGCCCGGGAGGGCTACGTGTTGCACTCCCAAGCTCCGTTTTCGCTGGCAGAGGGCTGCAGGGAGCCATCGCAGCTCAAAACGGAGCTCGGGAGTCCGTTTTCTCTGGCAGAGCGCTCAGGCCACCACAGGTGTCCACAACACGAGTGACGTTGAGCTGGCCACGCCCTCCCTGGCACCCTGAGGTCAAACACAATCTTGATGCGGCCCTCAATGAAATCGAGTTTGACACACCTGCTCTAGAAGAAGGATCTTGATAGTCTTGAACACTGGGCCCTATCTAACAATAAGTATCCTGATGCTGTGCATATTATAGCGGGGGACTTTAATCAGCTGATTTAAAAGCAGTGCTCCCTAAATTCTATCAGCGTGTTGAGTGTGCTACTAGAGAAACAAACATATTGGACGAAGTATATACCAACATTAAACATGGCTATAAGGTTATACAATTACCACATTTGGGTCAATCAGACCATATATCACTGCCTTTAGCACCAGCATACATCCCTCTTAGGAGACGGGCTATGCCTATAATAAAGACAGTGAAATCTTGGCCAGAAGATGCTTCCCAACAACTTCAGGATTGTTTTGAGAACACAAATTGGGACATCTTTTACCATCCTGACCTAGAGGAGCACACTGCAACTGTTCTGTGCTATATCAAACACTGCACAGACACTATCACTGTTGATAAACGTATTAGAATCTATCCCAATCAGAAGCCCTGGATGACTAAGGAAGTCCAGCGCCTCTTGCGTGACAGGACCAAGGCCTTTAGGTCTGGTGATGGGGCAAGATACAGTGTTGCCAGAGCTAGTCTGAAGAAAGGTATTCGGAAGGCCAAGACTGATTATAAGAGGAAGATTGAGGATAATTTTTATAGCAATAACATGAGGCTGGTGTGGCGAGGAATTCAACAAATTACCAACCATTAACCGACCAATGTCATCCCTGCTGAGGGGGATGCTTCGTTGGCAGAAGAGCTGAATCATTTCTTTGCTCGCTTTGAAGTGGAGACATCAGAGACAGCTAAAATACAGCTACCAGCCCATTGTAGCCCCCACCTCATTGTGGAGGAAGAGGAGGTGAGGAGCATTCTGAGGGCTGTGGACCCTAGAAAGGCTGCCAGTCCTGATGTTATCTCTGACCGAGTGCTTAAAGACTCTGCTGATCAGTTGGCTGGAGACTTTACCAGAATCTTCAATCGGTCTTTATCCCAATCCACTATTCCATCGTGTTTGAAGTCTTCCACCATTGTTCCACTGCCAAAGAAGTTCCCTATCAATAACCTCAATGATTACAGACCAGTGGCACTTACTCCTATCATCATGAAGTGCTTTGAGAAATTGGTCTGCCGGCACATCATTTCTGGTCTTCCGCATACATTTGATAAACACCAGTTTGCATAGAGAAGAAATAGATCTACAGAGGATGCTATAGCCATCACTCTTCACACTGCTCTGACTCATTTGGAACAGCGGGGGGGGGACTATGTGAGGATGCTTTTTGTAGATTTTAGCTCTGCATTTAACACAATAATTCCACATAGACTAGTGTCTAAACTTATGGATCTTGGGCTTTCTTATTCAATCTGCCTTTGGATTATGGATTTCCTGTCTGGCCGCTCTCAGAGGGTCAGATTAGGTAATATCATCTCTTCAGCCCTTATTCTTAACACTGGTACACCACAGGGTTAAGTGCTGAGTCCCTTATATATACATATAGAGAGAGATACCAGTGATGGAGAACCTTTTTTTGCTCGGGTGCCAAAAGGGTGCGCGCGCGTGCGATAGCGCACGTGCCCACACCCATAATGCAATGCCTTCCCCCCCTGCACATGCGTGCACAAACCCCCGCACTGTAAGCAAATGCGCGCAGATCTCACTGAAGCCTCCGGACTTCCAGTAGGCCCGTTGGGCCGTTTTTCGCCCTCCCCAGGCTTCAGGAAAGCCTCCGGAGTACACCCCCATGCTGCCCCCCCGCGCATGCGCGCAGGCCTCACTGAAGCCTCTGGGGAAATGAACTTCCAATTGGGCCGTTTTTCGCCCTCCCCAGGCTTCAGGAGGCTTTCCTGAAGCCTGGGGAGGGCAAAAAACGGCCCAACCGGAAGTTCATTTCTGAACTTCCGGTAGGCCCATTGGGTCCATTTTTCGCCATCCACAGGCTCCGGAGTCTTTCCTGAACCTGGGTAGGGTGAAAACAGCCTCCTTCCGCCCTCCGGAACGCCGAAAATCAGCTGGCCAGCAAGCACATATGCGCTGGAGCTGACATAGGGCAACGCCTCGCGTGCCCTCAGATATGGCTCCGCGTGCCACCTGTGGCACGCGTGCCACAGGTTTGCCATCACGGCTTTATACTCTATGTGCATGACTGCATTTCCACTCACGCTAGTAATATTACTAAATTTGCAGATGATACAACAGTGGTGGGACTGATCTCCGGGGGGGATGAGTTTGCCTATCGAGATGAGGTGGGACGGTTGCTTTTGTGGTGTGGAGACAATAACTTGATCCTTAACACAAATAAGACCAAGGAGCTTATAGTGGACTATAGAAGGAATAGTTCAGACATCCAGCCCTTGCTTATCAATGGAGACCAAGTGGAGCAAGTGGCTAGTTTTAAGGTTCTGGGTGGTATCATAAAAGAGGACGAAATCCTATCTTTATCTTGAAGAGAGTTAACATCATTGCCCAGAGGATCATTGGTTGCCCTCTCCCCTCTTTGGAAGAGCTCTATAGCTCCCGCTGCCTTAAGAAAGTTCAAAACATTCTTAAAGATCCATCCCATTCTGGGCACCCTTTTTTTGAACTATTACCATCTGGCAGACGGTACAGGATAATAAAAACAAGGACAAATAGGCTGAAAAACATCTATCCCAGGGCAATAACCATATTGAATTCTACGGTATAGTGCAATATCGGTTTTTCAATTTCAATTACACAGAATGTAAAGGATGTATGTTTGTGTTTTTATTTTTATAGTTATAATGTACACTGAAGACGGCATTTAATTTTGTTGTACCATGTGCAATGACAATAAACTAAATTAAACTAAACTAAACAAACTAAACAAAATGAAATTTAGTGGTGAGAAAAGTAAGGTTTTATCTTTTGGCAAGAAAAGTCAAATGCACAGGTATAGAATAGATGGTATCTGGCTCAATACTAGTAACTGCAAAGGGGATTTTGGAATCCTAGTGGATAGTCATGTACATATGAGCCAGCATTGTGCTGCAGCTGCCAAAAAAGCAATGCAATCCTAGGCTGCATTAACAGATAGAATCAAGATCACATGTAATGTTAATACCACGTTATAATGCCTTGGTAAGACCACACTTGGAATACTGCATCCAGTTTTGGTCGCCATAATATATAAAAGATGTTGAGACTCTAGAAAGAGTGCAGAGAAGAGCAACAAAGATGATTAGGGGACTGGAGGCTAAAACATATGAAGAACAGTTGCAGGAACTGGGTATGTCTAGTTTAATGAAAAGAAGGACTAGGGGAGACATGATAGCAGTGTTCCAATATCTCAGGGGCTGCCACAAAGAAGAGGGAGTCAAGCTATTCTCCAAAGCACCTGAGGGTAGAACAAGAAGCAATAGACTGAGACTAATCGAGGATAGAACCAACCTAGAACTAAGGAATTTTTCCTGACAATTAAAAAAATCAGTGAGATGATTTGCCTCCAGAAGTTGTGGGTGTTCCAACACTGGATGTTTTTAAGAAGAGATTGGACAACCATTTGTCTGAAAAGATATAGGGTCTCCTGCTCAAGCAAAAGATTGGACTAGAAGACCTCCAAGTCTATTATTCTGTTATTATTCTATTCTCTTAATCACCTTTCTTCCAAACTAAAAAGATCCCTAGTTTTCCTCATTGGGAAGGTGTTGGGCTCATTTTGTTAATTTGACTTTTTCATTCAGAGAATGACGGAGAGCATATGACTTCAAAATAGTTGAGAGAGAAGCATTTGCAACTGAGGATCAGGAAGTATACAAATATTACCTATGTATTATTTGCTCTCTTTACAAACATTCTATTCTTTTCACTGATGTTGGGGTAGGAATCTCGTGTCTGTAATGTGTGTATCTGCTATCACTGCTAAAACCAGGTCAGGTTTTTTTTTAACTTGAGTTGTAGAATGCTCTACATTTTCTTTGTATAGTAGATTGTTTAACATTAGTTTAATAGAAAACGTGGTCATGAAATAGCATTTTGGATAAGGAATATTTTATTCCAATATTTTCATTTCATAAGTTAAGAGATTGAAATTATTTACCTGGAAGTAATCACCATTGAATTCAGTAGGGCTTATTTCTAAATATAGAAACAGATAGTCCTCAGTTTACAATCATTTGAACTGGGAATTGTGTTGCTAAGTAATGTGATCAAAAAGCAAATAAATAAATAAATCATATGACTGTTCTAAATTAACAATGGTGGTTCCAGTTGCAGTAATTAAGTGAATCATGCACTGTTAAGCATGATGTCATGTGGTCACAACTTGCAACTTCCTGCCCGCTTCCCCTTTTATTTTGCTTGTTGGAAACTATCAATGAAGGTCACAATTGGCAATCACATGACTATTATAGGCATTCATGCATCACGTGACTGGGATGCTGCAATCATCAAAATTGTACACCAGTTGCCAAATAGCTGAATCACAATCACGTAACTATAGGGGTGCCGCGATGGCCACAACTTTGAGAACTGGTGATAAATACCACTTGTTCAGTGCTTTGGTATCTTTGAACTGTCGCTGAACAAGCAATCATTAACCAAAGACTACCTGTGTTTGCATCCTTCTGGAAATTAATGAATCCTAATAATGAATGATATTGATCTCTTTCAAGAGCAAGTTCTCCTACTGACTTGAGAGACCAATCTGATATTTTCAAGAAGAAACTACTAGTAACATGTATACTGAAGCTTTCAGAAAGAGAGGGAAAACTATTGTGTCTATATATACAATTGCTAAGTTTATCATAAATGTATAAAATAGCTTTAACTTACTTTGGTTTAGGGAACAACACTTTCATAATCTTTATTTGTATTAGTTCTTACAGCTGCTGTGACACAAGCTTCTCTGCAGTCAATTCTTCATAAAATTCTCACTGCCGGACCATCTTTTAATATAAGTTCCTTGATTACTCAAGCAACACAGCTTTCTACACAAGGTAATTTGGACGCTTCTTGTTGCTATCTTTGTGAAGTTGTCTTGTATTTCATGTGAGATTGACCGATGAACTATAATTACCAAAATAATGAAAAGTTACTTTCTAGAGAAGCACTGTTTGTATCTAAGTTTATCTGAGGTAAATTGTGGGAAGTGATCAATGCTCTTATAGCATCCAGAATAAATATATTCAGTAATGGAAAGGATAACAGTGTAAAATTTTGTGCAATAATTTTATCCAATGATTGCCCTGCTGATTATCCACTGACAACTAAATTACCATTTTCCAAATTGTTTGGCTTGATTTGCATTTGTGATTATATTATTTATTACCTTTTAACTTTTTGTTTTGTTTTGTTTCATATAGTATTTTGACAGGGAACACTTAAAACTAATAATGAGCAGAGCGTCAGTTTGCTGTAAAGGCCGAGGCTAGAAACCAGGATATTGTGAATTCTGATTCTGCCTTATGCACAAAGCCAACTTGGTGATTTTGAACTAGTCAAATGTTCTCAGCCTAGGAAGAAAGTAGTGGCAAATCACTTCCGAAAATGTTGTCAAGAAAACTTCATGGACTTTGCAAGCAGTTTGCAAAAATCAAGACTGACTCAAAGGCGCACATAAAGTTTTTTTAAAATATTAGATTTCTGCTTTGTACTAAAGTACTTTGAATTTCATGTAACGTCCTATTAATCTTGTTGAATTATTAACAATTAGGGGTAAAATAAATTCAAAGAACAGAGCAGGCCACCAGAGGGCCTAGTTTGTTATAAATGCCTCATACTTTGTGCCCCATGCAACCTTTCAAATTAACGTTACCAAGTGCAAGATAATTTCTAGAGAAGACGTGTTCTGTGTACTTTATTCACAAATAAGCAAAACGTTTATAATTTAAGATAGGAATAAGAATATTAGACTTAAAAGTTTGACTTAGTACAACATGGAAACAAAATTAATCATGCAATTTCCCAGTTATTTGTTATACCCATTTCTACCAGAAATAGAATATACTCTGGAAACAGGTTTCCTTTGCTTCAGTTAACTGGACTATTCCAACTTCTTGAAAATTTCCAAATGTTAATTGGAGTCTGTGAACTACTGGCATCTGCTTTTCTCAGCCTCAATTCATAACTTCTGAAGTTCTGTCTGTTATTTTAAAAGTACCAGATTTTTTCTAAGAAGGAGCAGTTGGGTAATCACTGTATCCAACAGCCACACCCTGCTTGTGAAAATGTATATCCCGTCTTGGGTCTGTGTCATAGGTGAATTCTTGATTATCATTAGAAATCCTCTTTAATATTGAAATCAAGACTTGCTCAGTATGTGTAATGGGCTGTGTGTGAGTAATCTTGAGAGACAGGAAGAAGAGTGCAGCCTAGACAACGGTCAGATAAGCAAAATCTGAGTGCAAAGTGAAATGTAATTTGAGTAAGCATCTCAGAGTTGCCCTTCACAAGTTCTCTGGAATATAAAAGGAGAAAGGCTTTTGCAAGATTCTATTACTCTAAAATTGTAATATGAATGATACTAATATTCATATTTTTTGAGTTTTGGTCTAGTCTACCTCAAAGGGCTGATGATATGTGAAAAGTACCATATTTTTCGCTCCATAAGACGCTCCAGACCATAAGACACATCTAGTTTTAGAGGAGGAAAACAAGAAAGTAAAAAATCTGCCTCTACCTCCCAGCACCAGCATGTGGCTCGTCAGGGCTCCGCTCTGTTGCCCCCATCACCGGTCAGCTGAGCGACAGCTGGATCCCGGCCTCCCGTAGCCCCGCCGATCAGGGGGCTGGCTGACCGGAAACAACACCATTGCTGCCTCCTCTGTGTCTGCTGCCTCCGCCGGGGAATGCTGGAGCCTTCGCCAGCGTTCCCCAGCTATTGCTGTCGCCGCTCGCCAGAGGCTGTGAACGATGGTGGCGATCCCCGACGCCTGGAACAGCTGATTGGCAGTATTCTGGGAGGCCGATCCAACCGCCGATAGGTGGCGGCGGCGGTGACAGGCCGTTCACCGCTGCTGCCTGTCGCTGCACCAACCCCCTCCCCCCCCGCCGCCGCGGCCCGGTCTGTGATGCAATATTCACTCCATAAGGCGCATAGACATTTCCACCCACTTTTTTTTGGGGGGGAGTGCGTCTTATGGAGCGAAAAATACGGTATATTTGTTCAGAGGTATATGCATCCTGGTGATTTGGTTTAAAATAAAGTTACTGTTTATGCAGTAGAGAAAATACATATATATATTTTCAGATGCTTCTAATACCTAGGATTGGGTAGTTTTATTATATTAATCTAATTAATAGAAAACATGCAGGTAGTATTTGCTTAATGATAGTAATTGGGACTGGAATTTTGTTTTAACTGATGCAGTTGTAAAGTGCTTTATCATGCTTAGCAATGGCAATCATAGCCATTCATATTGTCAACAGTTAATTGAGGGTTGTGGGTCGCTAAGTGGGAACCTTATGTGACCATAATTTGTGACTCCTGCTGCCTTCCCAAAAGCAAAGTTAATGGAAAAGCTGACAGAAAGTTGCAAGTCCTAGGGAGTGGCAAGCAAGCTCATTGGTAGGTGAGTACTATAGAGTGAGGTGCGGGATTGCGGGATTGGTGAGTGTATTTGAGGAGGGGTCGCTGCTGTGCTGAGTAAGCGCAGGGGTGCTGCAGAATGAGTGTGTGCTATGGAAAAAGAGATCTCTGGGATGTCATACTCTATAGTGGGGCTCCTAAGGAGAAAAAACAGGAATGACTTACAACCTTCCTTGCCGATTTCCTGACTGACTTTGCTTGCGGGAAGTTGGCAGGGAAGGTCACAAATGGTGATGACGTGACCATGGGATATAGTGACCATTCTAAGTATAAACTGGTTGGCAAGTGCCTGGATCATGATCAAGTGACTTTGGGGGCACAGCAACAGTTAGAACATGGAGGACCAGTAATAGATACCACTTATTCAGCACAATCACAACTTTGAATGGTCATGAATGAGAAGTTATTAATTGAGGACTACTTGTATATATAAAGTATATACAACAGTATTAACTATAGCTTCAAGATTAATAATCATGATATTAAAAAATAAAGAGTTCTAGAAAGTCACATTGTAAATAATAATGTGAACATATTTTGACTTTACCATTGAAAGGTTTTCTCCTTGCCATTTTTTTTGGGGGGGGGGAAAGGCACATGCACATTGCACTCCATCCCACCACCCCAAAATCTAATTTAAATGTGGACACAAAAGTGATCTATTGCTGCAAATCAGTTGTAGATTTATCCTTCCAAGTTTGTATGACCATTATATTAGTCATTATGCTCTAAAAGTCCACATTTCTGCGTATTTTCATAGATATCAAATACTAGCAATATAGCTATCCTTAAGACAGGAAAAATTGATTAAAAGCCTTGTCTACCCTATTTATTTCAATCCTAAGTTGGCAGTTATAGCTGGTTCAGCCATGTGAATTACTGTTTCTATGTAGATGTCCATTTTTTTAGGCAATTACACCAGCTTATATATAGGATTGTATCTGGTTTGTGTTATGTTAAGAAATTTTCTTTGTATCAATCTCATTTTAAAATAATAGAGAAGTAATTATTAAAGTGATTTCTCCACAGGTTTATCAGAAAATTTAAGCTCATTATTCCACAGATCTTATAATTACTATCAGATTCATCAATTTTCTTTAAAAGATTTCACTTTAGAAATTCTTCAAAATTAAAGCTATTGTGAAACAGAAGTAGCAATAATAACGTATGTAGCAACTCAACTAAATAATTAATATTTTAGCTCAACAAAATTGCAAGAAGCTTTGAGAAATATGTCAAATTTGTTTTGTTTTTCAGTTTGAAAAGAGTGTTAAAATAGCTTTAAAAAACCAGCAGGAATTCAAGGGAGAGTAGATTAGGAAGGGAAGAAAGGAAGGTTTCTGATGCTCCATGCCAACTTCCACACAAGGGAACTCAATAGGGAAGTTGATAGAAAATCTCTCCTGTTCCCACTGCTTTTTTGCCCTAAGCATTCTGTTTCTTTGCTTAGTTAAGAAAATATCATTGAAACAGTGACTAAACAGGGCATGAGTTGTCTAGTTCTTCCTAAATCCCACTTATTGTTGTGGCACAAATAGCTGTGTGTACCTTGTCAATGTAAGATTTTCATTCTTTGATGCAGTAAATTTGCTGGTCTGTGACCATAATAAAGATTTATTGATTGATGCAGTAGTACCTGCTTTGACCTTATTTATGTTAATGACAGCAGCAAATTTATTTATAGAGTTGCCTGACTTAACTGTCATAAAAATACTGTTTCTTTACAAATATTCATTCAATAACAATAAATCACTGTTATGATTTTATTCACAGCTCAGCCATCTAATCAGTCCCCAATGTCTTTAACATCTGATGCTTCATCACCAAGATCATATGTATCACCAAGAATAAGCACGCCTCAGACTAACACAGTTCCTTTGAAACCTTTGATTAGTACACCACCTGTATCATCACAGCCAAAGGTAAGTTTATTGTAAGAATATAACTCTATTATTGTTAGTCTCCAGTGGGTTCATAGAACCATAAACCATCACATGCTGGTTTATACTTGTAGTTGATAAGGACATCGAAAACCTTTTCAAAAAAGTTGCCAACTTGGTCTTCCATATAGTATGCATATCCTTTAATTTTTCTTACCCCAGTGCAGGACTTTACATTTCTCTCTATTCAATTTCATCCTATTAATTTCAGCATGTTGTGTCTAGATTTTGAAATCCCTCTCTCTTAAAAGTTTCACCACAATGTCATCTGCAGATTTTAAACATTCTCAACAACATTCAGTTGATAACCTTTAACAATGGCTAAAGCAAGGTTGTAAACCATTGCTTTAACAGTGGTTAAAGCAACGGTTAAAGCAAAGACTCCAGCTGTCTGCTTTTTGTGTTCATGTAGCTTCTCTAGCTGATATTGAATCAGTAATTATTCAGACCAAATAGGTGTTAATTGGCGATTGAATGTTCACAAGTTCCTACACTGTGTGCACAATTATTAGGCAAGCTGTATTTTGGAGGATTAATTTTATTATTGAACAACTACTGTGCTCTCGGTCAATTTAAAATGTTAATAAACCTCAAACCTGAATATTTAAGAAAGTAAAAGTGAGGTTATGGCTTTCTTAGGAGAATATCTATGTGTGCACAATTATTGGGCAACTATTAGTGTGCAGAATTATTATGCAACTAAATGAAAAATGAAAATTTTCCTATCTCATTTATTTTCATCTGTTAAAGTGAGAATAATAAACAAACAACTCAAAATTTACGAACAAACAATTCTAACAGTTAAAAAAAATCAGTGACAGTTTCAATAACAGACATAAGCTTCCATTCATGGAGTCTGTCAGTGTCTTGATCTGTTGACTATCAACTTTTTGGGCA
>QLTV01001318.1:2539199-2589718 GCA_003457575.1 Thermophis baileyi | reverse complement strand
ATGTCTTTGAGCACTGACACCTTGTACTTCTGGGCACTCCAGGTAGGTTGCAGTTCTGGAATATGACAGAACTGGAGGATAATGGGTTCCTGGTAGCTTCACATTTGATTCTTCTCAAATCTTTGGCAGTTAAGGTGCGTCTTTTTTTCTCAACACATTTCTTGCGATCCTGTGCCTATTTGCAACAAAACGTTTTATTGTTCTGTGATCACACCCCAATATCTTAGAAATTTCAAGAGTGCTGCATCCCCCTGAAAGACTTATTACAATTTTTGACTTTTCAGAGTCAGTTAAATTTCTTTTTTAGCCCATTTTGCCTGAGGAAAAGAAGCTGCCTAATAATTATGCACACCTTGATATAGGGAGTTAATCTCCTTAGGTCACACCCTCTCTCATTACACAAATACACATCACCTGATATGCTTACAGTATATCCACTAAGCATTCAAGTTTATACAGCTTGCAGGTGGAAAATATGCATGACAATGATGATATGGTCAAAATACTCACTTGCCTAATAATTGTGCACACGGTGTAAGGCTCTTGTATTTCCAGTATAAACTAAATAGATGTCTTGCTACAGCAAACCAAGAAGTCATAGTGTTAAACAACTCTTGCTGCATTTAGGTTGCTTTTATCAGAATGAGCCACAACATCTCAGGACAAGTTTTATTTTGTTATTGATTTAGCTAATAGTCCCAGTATCATATAACAGTAGGGTTTATTTTATTCTGGCATAAGTATTGATGAAGGACATTCTATTGAACAAATGTGGATATCTAATCAAGTTTTGAACTTCAGGTTACTACTTCAGGTATTAAGCAAGGACCAGTTTTGCAGTCAACGTCTCAGCAGCCTGTGATTGCTGACAAACCACAAGGTCATGAACCTGCTTCTCCTCGAAGTCTTCAGTGTTCAAGGTAAATTTACATTAGTGAAATAATTGATTTCATCATGCATTGTAATAAAATTTTTGATTATATTATATACTCATTTTGATGGCATGCTTTCTCATCTACACATCTTAGGGTTTTTAAATTAAAGTTTGGATTATGCGCTGCAAAAATAATAATTGTAGATGTTATATTTTCTTATTGGAACATTCTGTTAGAAGAAATATATCTCCTGCAGACTACTAATCATATTGCTAAATTTGCAATTTAACCACCAATATCTGTTAATGTTTTTCTTACATCTCACAAGTTGGCTTGAAGAACACTAGGGGATCCATTCAGCTGGATCTAAACAAAGGAATTTGTCTAAGTGCTTTGTGCAGTCTTATATTAAAAATTTGGATTCTTTTGAATCAGAAACATTTTCAGCTTTGAGCCCAAATATTGCTAATTGTAAAATACAGAATGAAAATACACTGAATTATCAAATTTATAAGAACCATTTCATTTGTTTCCAAACAATAGAATAAATGTTCAGATTCCACTTTTATTTGAACAACTACATAGTTGGAAATATCAGAGAGCTATATAAGAATTTTAAAACATGAGGAAGATTTCCCCCCACAATTTCCCCTGATTTTTATGAAAATAATTCCCATCACCTTCATTCTATAGTAAACTGGGTCTAAAGTAACTCATGAACACATATTTTGTTGTACAACCTAAGAAACAATTTGACTTCAAAACATTTCAAAGAAACTACACGTCTTACTAAGCCACATGTTTTACCTTCTCCCAACTCTTTCTCAGAGGAAGAAGGTGGATGCTGGAGTTAACAATAGTAAATATGTACTCTTCAGAGAAACAGCAATTTGATAGATGGTAATATTTTTTTCTTATATGTAAGTCCAGATAGTTTTCTAAAACTACTTTTTTGGCTGCTGTTTCTGTTTCTTTTATTATCAATATTTCTATGTCATGGTGGCGCAGTGGTTAGAATGCAGTATTGCAGGCTAACTCTGCTCACTGCCAAGAGTTTGATCCTGACCAGCTCAAGCCCTCCATCCTTCCAGGGTCAGTAAAATGAGTGAAAAGATTGTTGGGGGCAATATGCTGACTCTGTAAACTGCTTAGAGAGGGTTGTAAAGCACTATGGAGTGGTATATGTTTAAGCACTATTGTGATTGCTATTACTATGCCACTCCAGTTCAAAAGCTCTAAATGGAATAAATAAAAAAAAAACTATTCTTCAACTATTCAAATTAAAGATGTATGGAAAGCAGGGTATAAAATACACATGTAATCTAATAATTCTTTTATTCACCAAAGGAATAACACTAAGGATAGTCAGTGTTTAAAATTAAAATTCTCCATTTAGGTGGAGACAGCATCCAGGAATGGGTTAACTCCATCTGTAATCCTATTGGACTGAGTCTGCAGAGTAAACGACATGCCTCCTCCTCTCGGTTCCCCAGCTTTTGACTCAGTTGTAGCCTGGATCAGATGTGTTGTAGTTTTCTCCATTCATGAATGCTAATTTCTACCTAACTCAGAGAATTTTAGATAGCAGCAGCTCTCTGTCCTTGGATTGAACTGCTCACTTTCCAGCGTGAAAGGCATTAGCCCGATACCGCTGAGGGCCGCTGGAGTGGTGGTTAGACTGTCGGCCGACAGGGCAGAACTCACGAGCCTGGCTCCGTACTGCTGACCCTTGGGCTCTGATATACCTAGCCCTGTGGCCTGATTGCTTTTTCTGCCGGATGGCAGCTTTTGGCAGCGCTCACGAGCCTGCCTCCGATGCGCTAGCTGGAGCAAAGCTCCTTTACGCTCAGAAGCAGCGTGGAGCAGGAAGAAGCGAGGCGCCATTTTGTTTCAGCCGCGGGGTGAGTCATCAAACCCTGCCGCGCGCCTAAGCCCCTGGATCAGAGCCACAGCCCCTGATAGCCTTTGGGAGGCCATTTAGCCCCTGCCCGCACTCTGGGCACGCTAATCTGCGCCTTTTCGAAACGGCACTTTCCGCAGCAGGGCCCTACTGGGCGTGACCATGTGGTCCGAGAAAATAAAGATGGCGGACCTGGTGCCTGGGGAATCAGCCCTCGTGGCAGATTCCTTCCTCCTCGGGCAGCAGTAATGTCGCTGGGCCTTCCAGGATTCGATCTTCTAAGAGGAGAGCTAGCCCGAAGCCTCGTTCCTCTAAGAAATCATCTAAGAAGGCAGAGAGAGGGGCCAATCAGAGGCATAAGGCAATAGAGAAGGTTAGAAGCCCAGAGGGACTCGGCCAGGAGAACAAGTGGCCCACAGGAAAGCCAGCCGGCCGGTCCCTCCCCCTCCCACCATCATTTGGAGTCTCCAGCTATTTCTGGGGCTCCTCAATCGGCAACGTGGTCTCCAGATGATTCCAGTGCCCGACCTGTGATCTTGCCTGGCAACAATGAGTTGTTATTTGGCTCCATGCCAGCCCCCATGGGCCCTCCCCATTCCTGGGAGTTTCCTGTGCAACACAGGGCTACCTCGGCTGAGGCGACCTTTACTCCAACAGCTGCAGGCCTTCGCTTGGATGAGCAGCCAGAGCCCATGATCCTGGCCAGTATGGGAGCTTTGATCTCCAAGGCCATTAGACGGGATTGCAGCTGGATTACAACAGAGGCCCTCTTCGGGCTCTGTTCCCGCCAGGCCTCTTGGGTATCAGCAAGGGGCCCAAATTGAGTAGGAGGTCATCCCCCCTCATGATCAGACCTATTATCAAACCTCTTCCAGTCAAGCATCCCTTTCGGGGGACGATTTACACCATGATCTGGATTTATCAGACGATGAAGGCCTTTTGCCTGATACTCCTGCCTTTGTTGGCCTATTTAGGCCTCAGTTATTCAGATCTTTGCTTTTTAAAGCCAAGAACACCATGAGGCTGGGTACCACCGAAATTCCTCAGGAATCTGCTTCTGAGCCAGCTGACCCGGCAGACCCACTTTTTGCAGAACCACCAGTTGAAACAGAGGAAGTTCCTGTTCCCAGGTTATTCCTGGATATAGTGCAGAGGCAGTGGGCCTCTGGAACGGGCAGTGGGTTCTCTCCTGGAACGGGCCTCAACCGACACCATTATAATATGGGCCCAGACCTCTCTAAGGCGCTCCTAGTTCCATCTGTGGATGCACCGGTGGCAGCTTTATCCTCCCCTTCAATTGTCACAGATTCCCCGGCGGAATCTCTCCATCCAGAAGACAAAAGAGTAGAGCAAACTTTGGTGAGGGCTCATCAGGCGGCTGCCTGGGCAATTAAGGCCTCCACTTCGGCCTCCTTCTTTAACAGGGCCTCTCTATTATGGCTGAGGCAGTTGCAAGAAAGGCTTCCTGCTTCAGTCACATCAGGACTTCAAGAAAATCATGGCAGCTATAGAATTTTCTGCGGATGCCACTCTAAATGCGGCTAGATTCGCAGCTAAATCCATTGGCTCCTCTGTAGCCTCCCGCCGCCAATGGTAAGCAGATGCCAGAAATAAGTGGAGGCTAGCTTCAGCCCTGTATTCTGGGGAGCAGCTGTTTGGAGCCTCCCTGGAGCCCATTCTGGTAGAATTCAGGGACAAGCAGAAGGTCCTGCCATCCATGTGTCAGAGGACTGAATCTCGTCCATTCTCTTATTTTCGTCCCTCCTCATATTGATGGTCAGACACTGGCTTCGGGCAGGCTAGATCCCAGAGGCCCTTTCCCTTCAGACAAGGGCAGCAGGATAGGCAGGTCAGACAAGGACAGGGATACCCTCCCAAGCGGTCCTTTCGGGGTGGGCGAGGTCACCCCTATTGACGCTCTCGATGACTGCTCGAGCAACCCTCCCATTGGGGGTCGCCTGGCCTTTTTTGCCAGCCAGTGGGAGGAATCCACCTCAGACGCATGGGTCAGGGAGATGATCAGATCGGGCCTTTCCTTGGAGTTCCTCTCCACACACCCCTCCCCCCCCGAGGTTTTTCATCTGTTTCCTGTGTCGAAGGACCGGACAAAGAGGCTTCTTATGGAATCAGCCATCCAACACCTGTTGGAGATTCGGGCCATACAGCCAGTTCCAGAAGAGCAGAAGGTACAGGGGTTCTATTCCCTCCTGTTCGTAATCCAAAAAGCCTCGGGGGGTTGGAGGGCAATCCTTGATCTCAAGACCCTGAACCGTCAGGTAATGTACCGACGGTTCAAAATGCAGTCACTTCAAACCATCCTAGAGAGCGTCAGACGGGGCGACTTTCTCACATCGGTAGACCTCACGGAGGCGTATGTACATGTTCCCATCCTTCCGGCCCACAGAAAGTGTCTCCGCTTCTACTACGCAGGGAAGCACTACCAATATTGGGCCCTCCCGTTCGGCCTGTCCTCTGCCCCCAGATCATTCACCAAACTGTTGGCCGCTCTGGTGGGCCACCTCCGGACCCTTCCCATCAGAATCCAGTTTTATCTGGATGACATCCTCATCCTGTCAAGCTCAGAACAGCAAGCAAGGATGGACCTTAAGGTCACTATCCAAACCCTACAGGCCCACGGTTTCTTCATCAACGAGGCCAAGAGCCACTTAGTGCCATCAACACGACTGCTCCATTTGGGGGCAGTCATAGACACAGTACAGTCCACAGTGTGCCTTTCCCAGGAGCGTCAGTCCAGTCTAAGAGAACTGGCACTCCGCATCAGGAGAGATCGCACTGTTCCCCTTCTGCTTCTCTCCCAGCTCCTGGGAAAGATGGTTTGAGGTATCTCTATCACTCCGTGGGCTCGGCTCCACAGCAGAAAGCTGCAGTTGTTCCTTCTGCTGTACTAGAGGTCAGGCAAGAGCAGTACACTAGTCAGGGTCCCGTCAGAGGTGCTCGAATCCCTCAAGTGGTGGACTTCCGGGGCCATTACAAAGGGCTGCCAATTCAGGGAGCCTCATCGTCTGGTTCACCACCGACGCCAGTCTCTTTGGCTGGGGAGCTCACCTACAGTCACACGGCCCAGGGGAAGTGGACTCAGGAAGACCTGAGCCACAACATCAATTGGTTGGAGCTCCGGGTGATTCACCTGGCCCTCCGGAAGTTCGAGACCATGGTGTAAGGCAGAGACATCTTAGTCTTGACAGACAATGTGGCCACCAAGGTGCACATAAACCGCCTGGGAGGGACTCGTTCCAGGCATCTTATGCAGGAGGCCGAGCAGTTGGGCCTCTGTGCAGAATCTCACTTACGGTCCATTTGGGCAGCCCACATTTCCGGAGTGGCCAACGTACAAACGGATTGGCTCAGCCGAGCGCCGGTGGATCAGGTGGAGTGGCGCCTTCATCCGTCCCTGTTCAAGGAGCTGACAGAACGCTTCGGTCTTCCGACAGTCGACCTGTTTGCCACTCGAGACAACAGCCAACTTCCTCGATTCTTTGCCAGATTCACGACACCAAGGGCTGAGGGGACAGATGCTGTACGCTGTCCTTGGACCCCGGAGCTCCTATACACTTTTCTGCCTCTCCCGCTCATCCCGAAGGTCATCAGGAAGTTGCTGGAGGAGAAGGCAGAGCTTCTTCTGCTGGCCCCCCCATTGGCCCAGGAGACCTTGATTCGCGGATCTGGTGAATCTGTCCGTGGCTCGTCCCTGGAGACTCCCTCAACACAGGGTCTCCCTCAGCCAGGGGGCGTTGGTCCACCCAAACCCCCAGTGGTTCCAACTAACCGCCTGGCGCTTGAGCGGAGCCTTCTGAGGGAGGATAACTTTTCGACCAGAATCATCAAGACGATTCAAGCGTCACGCAGGGCTTCGACCAATCGCATCTACAACGCCATGTGGAAGGCCTTCTGTTAGTGGTGTACAAGGGGGGACCTGTCCCCCATGGACGTTTCCATTGCCCAAGTACTGGAGTTCCTCCAAGAGGGCTTAGATAAAGGCTGTCACCAAACACGATTAGGAGGCAGGTCGCTGCTCTCTCTTCTATTTTGACTTGCGGGTCATTGGAGTCCCTATCTCATCACCTGGTGGTTCGCCAGTTTCTCAGCGGAGCTTCCAACATCCGACCCCCTGTGGTGCATAGATTCCCCACCTGGGGCTTGACCAAGGTTCTCAACGCCCTGACCCGAGCCCCCTTTGAATCTTTGAGGGAGGCAAGTCTGCGTTTTCTTACCTATAAAATCTCATTCCTAGTGGCCATAACATCGGCCAGACGAATTTCAGAACTGGCAGCGCTATCCATTCGATCAGACCTTTGCGTGTTCCACTCTGACAGAGTGGTTTTGAGGCTGAGCCCTACCTTCATCCCCAAGGTTAACACTTGGTTCCACAGGGCGCAGGAACTAGTCCTGCCAAATTTCTGTCTTGAGCCTTCCCATCGCTTGGAACGTCAGTGGCACACCTTAGATGTGCGCAGGGCTCTCCGCATTTATGTCCGCAGGACTTCCTCTATTAGACAAACGGAATCCTTATTTATCTCCTTCCAACCAGCAACGTTGGGTTCCAGAGTCACTCCATCCACCTTAGGCCGGTGGATCAGAGCATGTATCGCCACGGCTTATGAGACACAGGCATTACCTCACCCAAGGAATATCACCGCTCACTCCACCAGAAGCGCAGCTACCTCGACGGCGTGGGCTACTCAGGCATCTATTGAGGAGGTCTGCCGTGCGGCCCCTGGTCGTCTCCATCTCCATTTATCCGCCACTATAAATTGGATTCTTACGCCTCGGCTGAGGTGGCCGTTTCAGGAGGGTACGACGGGAACGCGCCCTCCCAATAGGACTGCCAGCTTTGGTATGTCCCATTCCTGGATGCTGTCTCCACCTAAATGGAGAAGGGGCATTGGTCTTACCTGATACGCTCCTTCTCGTTCACGTGGAGACAGCATCAGCCCCACCCAGAATAGCGTCCGGTCCTGGGTCCAGGAGGAGAGATTACTTCTACACGGTACAACACGTCAGTCTGCATCACCTCCTTCGTCGAAAAGCTGGGGAACTGAGAGGAGGAGGCGTGTCATTTACTCTGCAGACTCAGTCCAATAGGATTATAGACGGAGTTAACCCATTCCTGGATGCTGTCTCCACGTGAACGAGAAGGAGCGTATCAGGTAAGACCAACGCCCCTTTTATTACTAAAATTATGTCAGTGATTATTGAAATAATTCAGTATAACCTGCATAAATTTAAGAAAACATTTGTGTAATGTATATATATTTTAATATAAATCCATATCCATTAATGGCTGGCAAAGTAGTAGGAAAAAGAAATCTATTATAGATACCGTGTTTCTCCAAAAAGAAGGCTGGGTCTTATTTTTTTTTGAACCCTGAAAAAACGGCTAGGCCTTCTTTTTGGAGCGTTCTAATTATTGACGTACCTCGCAGCAGTGGCACCGACAGCCCTGCCCAGCAGGAGCCCGCTGCTGGCCCACTTCTTCTGCTGCCGCTTGCTGCCACTCACATGCATCGCCCTGGCCTCTGTTTCATCTTCAGATGCCTGCCGGCTGCAGATGCCTTCCGGCAGGCATCTGAAGGCGAAACAGAGGCCATGGCGATGCGTGCGAGTGGCGGCAATCAGCCGCAGAAGAAGGCGATGCAGGTGTCGGGGTGTGCGAGGCCTGATAAGTAGGGAAGCTCCACCCCCCCTGATCCCCACCCTAGCTTATTTTTTACCTGTGTGCCTCACCCCACCCCCTGCACCCCGGGGTGGGCGGGATCTTAATTAGGGCTAATTTTGAGGGTGGGGCTTAATTTGATCGCATACACTCAAAAACATGATAGGGCTTCTTTTCAAGATGGGTCGTCTTTTTGGAGAAAAATGGTAGATTTGAAAATTATATGAATTAATGTGAGAGTGACACACTTCATTCTTTTTCTTACAGTAGTCCATCTCCTGGTCCAAATCATACCTCCAATACAAGTGCTTCAAACACAACAGCACCACAGAATGCATCTGGACGGCCTACGTGTTCATTAACTCCTACACTAGCAGGCCATTTCAATGAGAATCTTATAAAGCATGTCCAAGGATGGCCTGCAGATCATGCAGAAAAGCAGGTGATTATACATTCAGTGGTTTTCTTGTATGTTATAGATCAGTTCTATTAGAACTTTTGTGTACAAGTAGTCCTCGACTTAACAACCACAATTGAGACCAAAATTTCTGTTATTAAGCAAAACAATTGTTAAATGAGTTTTGCTCCATTTTAAGATTTTTCGTGCCATGGTTGTTAAGTGAATCCCAAAGTTAAGTTACTAACATGATTGTTGAGTGAATCTGGCTTCCCTATTGACTATGGTTGTCAGAAGGTCACAAAAGATGATCATGTGACCCTGGGACATTGCAAATGTCATAAACACGAGCCAATTGCCAAGCATCTGAATTTTGATCACGTGACCATGGGGATGCTGCAATAGTCATAAGTACGAAAAATGGTCATACGTTACTTTTTCAATACCATTTGAATGGTCACTAAATGAACTGTTGTAAGTCAAAGACTGCCTGTATCTGATAATATTTAGTAAGCATTCTTTGTTAATATTTTTCATAACTTCCCACTCTCCATTTTGGAAATGGAGAGAGATTAGAATCATATCTTTGGGTGGGAAGAAACAAGCTGTAGAAACAGCAGTAGTTTTTTTAAAAAATATTATATAACCTAGAGTTGTTAACTGTTGTTTTCATTCTAGCTCTGTTTATATAGATGTTATATTTAATTATATATTAAATATATAATTTAATATATATGTTAAAATAGCTATATAATTTACTTGATATAGCCTCAGCAGTTGTATGACCTGGAAATTTAGTTAACTTTGTCTATAGCTTGAGAAATATTCTAGTTCTTTAAAGCAGAAATAGTGGTAAGAGTCCTATGCGTATGATCCAGGTAACGTAGTATATTTTCAGGTCTTCTGTCGATGGACCTCTGCTTCACGTTGTGAAGCTGTAGGAAAGATTGATTTTGATAATCAGTCTGTAATTTCACATGGATTTAATACTAAGCACTCCATGTATGGTTTCGGAATCTTTTTCACTGGCAGGAGAAACCAAGCAGAATTGAATGAGCAGCATATGTCAGCACAGTAGTTCGGAATAATCCAGATATAAAATAAAATCTGATTAATCTTTAGGCCCACACTGGGCCACTGATAATAGGATCATATAATTGCTGGGTTCATATGTAATGCTAGATAATATAATTTAGTTAATTAAGATTAATTAAATAATAATTGGCTGAACTTCCATTAGACAGAAACAAACTAACAACTGATGATGTTATCTAGTTTGGGTAATAAAACGTATGCAAGAAAAGAACAAAGCTCTGAGAGCACCAACAATCCCTCATTTTAACCCTGAGCTATGATTATTGAAACAAACAATATTTTGATTCAGTGTAATGTGATCCCAGTCAGTATATTTCATAGCTTAATATAAGTATTATCAGCTGAATCCTAACCATTTATTTTTAGCATTTCTCAAACACTGAGCAGGATTGTGATATTTACCAACATTTGTCCCACTTTGAAATACTTCTCCTAAATTGGTCTGTCCTTTCTCTGTGTGATAACTTGAATAGTTCTTCCTTCTCTTTCTTATCTTTACATTTTGCATTCACATTTGAGCAGTTAATATACTGCTCAATATATTTCAAATGTACCTGAAGAAGTTTTAATACTGTTTTTAGAAAAGTTAGCCAAGTTTTCTTTCATTTTAAGCTTTAGCCGGATGCTATCTTTATAATTCTGGGCTATTTGCATGTGCTCTTTTTTGCTGACCTGGTTTAACCTTCTTTTCCTTATTACATGAATATTAATTACTATTCTGAAAAGTTTATTTTTGGAAATATGTGGACTACATCTGGAAGGCTCAAATTGCTATCTTCTAGAGGAAAATAGATTATGGGGACATATGTGATTTATCCCAACTTTTAGTTTCTCATTTCCTAAGAACTTCCTATCTAAGCTTTCTTCTTTAAGAGTATTTTAACAGTAGATCCAGTTACTCAGGAAGGAGGTAAGGTTCCATTCCTGAATATACTGAGAGGATGGACAACGTATCTGTCACTAATTCTTTAGTTTGGATTTATTAACTGATCAAGGGATTGGATTGAATGGGGTAAATTCTCTGTGATAATCCCAAAATTACAAGAATTGAAAATTGTATGTCATGAGAGGGTTGCTTTAATTCAGAAGGAGATGGGAAGAGAGATTCTATTCTTTCTGGCAGGAAGGTGGTTCACTTGGAAAAAGGCAAGATAGGTTATTGGGCTTAAACCTTGCTTTGCCATATATAGTTTGTCCTATCATTAGTCATAGGGGTTTGAGTAATAGAAATTGTGAAGTTTGCTAGGTTTCTGCTTATATTATATATATCCTTGATTTCCAACTATAATACTTGACTTTTTCTGCATATTTTCTTTTTATTTGAATCCTCCTTTTATTTTGTACAAGTGAAGCTCTTTCTTCCTATTTTCCCCACAACAGCCTGATGAGGTATAAAATGCCTGGCCCAAAATTACACAGCTGGCTTCATTTCAATAAAATTATGCTATCTTTTCAGAGTCTTGCTTTGCAGTCTTCCCTACAGTGCCTTGCCTTGGCTCTTCCATCAGAGTTTGAGAATTTAAGATTACTTCAAGTAAATGTAATAAAACAAACAATGATTGCAGCAAACTTACATTTTATTTATTTATTAGCATTCAAGAACATCTTGGATGATAGAATAATTGTGATTGCTTTATGTTAGTAAGTTAATCATGTTTTTTAATAGTCTCAGAGTCTACTCCAGTTGGCAGGTCAGAGTAGTATCACAATACAGTAGGATAAATAACCTTAACACAACAGTTTAGGGCAGGGGTCGGCAACCTTAAACACTCACCACATGGGCCCGTTTCCCACAGAAAACAAAACACTGGGAGCCACAAAACCTGGGTGGGCGTGGCCAACTCGATGTCACTCCCACCCAGGCACATGACACCCCCCCAGCCATGCCTGCCCAGGTTTTGTGGCTCCGTGTTTTCTATGGGAAATAGGTAACTCCCTCTGTCTCTCTCCCTCCCTCTCTCCCTCCCTCATCTCTTTCTCCCTGTCTATCTCCCCCTCTCTCTGTATCTTTCTTTCTCATCTCTCTTTCTTTTTCTCTATCTCCGTCTCCCTCCCTCCCTCTTATCTTTCTCTTTCTCTCATCTGTCTTTCTTTTTCTCTCTATCTCCCTATCTATCTCCCTCTCATCGCGCTCTCATTTCTCTCTCTCTCTCTCTCTGTTTCTCTTTCTCTCTCTCTCTTTCTCTGTGTGTGTCTCTCTCTCTATATGTGTGTGTGTGTGTCTCACTCTCTTGCTCCCTGCCTCTGTGTCTCCGGGCTGGCGGAGCAATGAGCACAACCTGCGGCAGAGGCTTCCCTCCCCCTCCTCCTCTCGCATCCCCCTGGCCGGCTGTGGCAGGGCCGGGAGGGTGCGCACGAGAGGGGAGGAGGAGGGAAGCCTCCGCCACTCATTGCTCTGCCAGCCCGGCTTTCCAAAAGGAAGAAAGAAAAACAACTGGCGAAAAGCCCCAAAGAGAGCCCGCAGGGCTGCAGGGCTTTCCAAGAGTGAGAAGAGACACAGGCAAGGGAGGGAGAGAGAGAGAGAGAGAGAGAGAGAGAGAGAGAGAGAGAAGAGAGAGCGAGAGAGAGAGAGAGAGAAGCACACATATGGTGAGGGAGACTGGCTGATGGGTGAGCGTCTGGCGAGGGTTGAATTGAGCTGAATCTGTCTCCCTCCCCCCCCCTCGCTGCCTGACTGGCAGGAAACGGCGGGCGGCTACTTCTGGGTTTGCTCTCCGCCAAGAGAGCGAGCGAGCGTCTTCTGACCCTCCGGTGCTCGCCCACAACTCTCCGTGCTCCTCCGGGCCCGTCTTGCTGAGGGGGGGGGGAGCAGCCCTGACGCCTCTGCTCCATGGCCCCAGCCATCGCTGCCCGAGGAAACGAAAGCAAACAGAAATATAGCTCTTGCTGAAAGAGCTGAGATTGGGAAGGCACAGGAAACAGAAAGCGGCGCATTTCATGCCTCTCCGCCGTCCAACTCGACAATGGGGGCGCTTCTGCCGGGCCATCCCCCCCCCTGGGCTGTTGTGCTCGGCAGGGCAGGGGAGCGCTTCCCCATGCCGTCCCCTTCTTTCTCTTGGCCCCGCCGACAAGGGAGGAGGAAGGCCAGGCTTGGGGAATGGCCCCCACCCCACAAGATCCGCCCCTGCCGTTCTCTCCCAGCAGTCTTTGCTGGTGGCAACAGCAAATGTACCAGGCGGAATGCTGTTGCCGCGGAAAGGCAAGTGCAGGGGCACTTTGCTCCCGCACTAAGGGTCTGACTATGCCACTGCCGTGACAGGGAGCCGCATGGGGCTCCGGAGCCGCAGTTTGCCGACCCCTGGTTTAGGGCTTTGTATGCTCTTGTTTATTTTTAGGATTCTAGTTCTCATTCAGCATTGCAGATGTAATAAGTATGGAAAGAGAGTTTACATACTCAGACTTTAAGGGAAGGATTTTTATTTTAATATATGAAACCTTATAATTGTTAGAATTATCAGATTTTTATTTTTTCTTGTAAGAAATTCAGAATGCAAAATACTTTTAAGTGATGATTCTCATGATTAGTCTCTGAGAATTGTTCATAGATATAATTATCAATAATGAATCAAAATATTGAAACTGTTTTCCATTATTACGACCAACGATATTCCACTATAGTTTTGTTATGACTGAAAATTAAGTGGTTTGGCTGAAAAAAAAAAGGCAAACCTTTTCAGTGATATGTAAAACTTAGTGAAAAAAATAGGCTGAAGTCTAGATTGCTGTCATATGGTAAGGTTGAAAATTGTTATTTTATGGGTGCCAGGAAATTGGGTTTTTTCCCCAACTGCACTTCATGTTATTAAACATAGACATCTTTTCACTAATATTGTAAGCTTTTATAGTAGGTGTTTGTTTTTGACTAAATTGTCTAATAAATGAAATACATTTTTGAATAATTGCTTTTAATTTTTTAGGCATCAAGATTGCGTGAAGAAGCTCATAATACAGGAAGTGTCCATATGTCTGAAACTTGTACTGAATTAAAAAACTTAAGATCTTTAGTTCGAGTATGTGAAATTCAAGCAACTTTGCGTGAGCAAAGGTAAATTATTTGTTTTGGGTGCATTTTTCTGATTTGCTAAATTTTCGGTTATATTTGTTTGTACAACTTTTATATAAATGTAGGAGGATTCCCTAGTGCACAGTCAAGGGCTAGGAACTGTTAGAATTTAACACCAGGATGATGCTGACTGAAACAGGCATAATACCTCCCTCCACAGCCATTGAACTACTGAAAGTACCCTTGTGTGCTGCGGATCTTGAACAATAATTTAGTCCATTATGTGTACCATTAAGGTAGGTCAACCATTTCCAGGCCCAAGAATTTTATCCTTTTTTTAAAAAGTTTTAAAAAATCATATAAATTAGTTGTGTTTATCACAGTATAACTTCTTACTGAAGAATCAATTTGGTATCTTAGATGCTAATTATATTATTTTCTTTTATAGGATACTCTTTTTGAGACAACAAATTAAAGAACTTGAAAAACTAAAGAATCAGAATTCCTTCATGGTGTGAAATATTGAATAATTGCACATGGGTTTTAAGTACAAGACTGTAAAACTAGTTGCCCAGTCTTAACTTTTTTTCAGCTGCATTTCAGTAGACTTTGGACCGTTGAGTTGGGCAATACAAAATAACATGGGAAAGGGGAGAAAGGAAGGAAGTCATTCGGGGGGAAAATACAAGAATGATTTGTAAAACCCTTGAAATGTAGATTTCTTGTAGATGTATTCTTCACGTTGTAAATATGTTTTGTAGAGTGAAGCCATGGGAAGCCATGTGTATCAGAGCTTAGACATCCAAAACTAATCAATGCTGAGATGGCTAAATACCTAGCCTTTTACATGTAAACCTGTCTGCAAAATTAGCTCTCTTTTTTTAGTTAATTTATCGTTCAGAAAATCTTGCATTTCCTGAAATACAATGCAAGCGCCAGGTGATCTGTGTCTCAAAGCTGCAACAGTTTGAAACAGTTAGGGTAATGTATAAAATATCATGAAACAACTGTTTCCACATTTGCACCTAATCAACAGCAGTGCTTTTTCCATTTCTGTTTTACAGAGCAGTGTTTTTAATTTTCTGTGTTCATTTACCTTTTAAATTCCTAGATCTGATTTTATTAGTTTTTTTTAAAATTCTTCTAATTTCTTCCTTTCATAAGGCACTGTTGCTATGGCACTTTTCTATAATCTTTTCATTCCTGTGTACAGTAGCTTAAAATTGCAGTGATTGAGCATAACCCACTTGTTTGTATAAATTATTGAAATGTATTTCCATTTGCACCCTGAAAGAATGGACTGATACTACTACTGGGCATATGTGTTTGAAAGTACATCCCTTTCTCAGATTATAAGGAAATAGCCCAATGAACATGTCAACATGGTTGTGGGAGGGAAAGAAGGAAAAAGCTAGTCAGATGTGAATTGTATCTGTTGTAATAAACATGTTTTCAAACAAAGAAACAAACAAAAAACCACTGGTTCTCTTTTCCTTTGTCGATAACATATTACAATTTAGACTGTTTGGGGATTCTTCATCAAAGCTATTCTTGTTGAATACTTTTTTACTTAATTAATAATAAGTCCTCATGGGAAGTTTTGTTTTTAAAAAAATTGTAATTGTGTATAAAATATTTAATGACATTCAACAAGGATCAGTGACACCTCCCAACAGTTGTCATATGTTAACTCCTGGTTTTTACCTGTCTTGCTATTATGAGTTTTCATTTGAAAGGATGTTTGTGTTGTAGCTAACTGTTCAAGTCTGGTGCTGACTGCTGTTCTTAGCCATCACAAAACGCTGACTTTGTGTAATTGGAGTGTCTCACTGTTTGAAAATGGTGGGAAAGCTCAGCTTTGTATATTGTTTCCTAAAGTATATTAAAAAATAAAAAAGAAACTATTGCTACTACAAAATAAATTTGGTTTTTTTTTCCCCCCCAAAAAAAGTTAATGATAACTCTTGTTTAAGTCTTCATACATTCCTAAAGTCTGTTTAGAAATTTAGGTCATGCGGAAAAATTGCCAACTTGCAAACCAGCTGTGCCACTGTTGATGTATTGACTTAAATTCATTCACAGATGCAACTGCCTCAGAAAAACAGAATCCTGCTTATTTATGTATGCCTCCTCATTTGCTTGTAAATCTGTTCTTACCTTTTTGTCTTCTTGATAACACACTGTAAAATGAAAACACTCTATAAAATGATTTCTCTTGATAGAGACCTCAAAGAAGATGTAATATTTCCAAAAGTTTTAAAGCCAGAAAAGAAAAAAAGTTATTTTTGTAAAACAAACAAACAAACAAACTTATTTTTAGCACTGTTTACTAATCTACAATCACTTTCTTATTTTAAGAGCATAAAATGTATTATGTATAACCTGATCTCATGAAATCATGTTTGCTTTATGAAAATTGAAAGTGGTTGATTTATACAATTAAAAGTGCATCTAGGTGGGTGATAATGCAACAGTATAACAGATTAGTAAGAAATAATTTATATAAGTTATGGAAATATATTAATGTAGTTAAAATAGAGTTTAATACACTGAATTCTGGTGTTTCAATAAAGACAGTGTTTATGGGTCAGCTTCTTTGTGCTGTTCTGTTCTTTGTGGATCTCGAGTAGATTCACAGGGCAAAGAGGAGTTTTCCCATTCTAAAGTTCTGTTGATTTGTTCTGTTCTGTTGAACAAGTAGGGCAGTCAAAATTTCATATAATTGATGTTAACTAGAAAAACGTTAATTTTTCATTCTGAAAAAGGCAGTCCACCAAGAGGTAGGAATATATCATGTTCAGGAAGAACTGCTCTATTTCATTTTTCTTTTGAAAAGATACTAATTTAAAATATTTTTAAGGGGAAAATGGTAGAATTTTTTTTATCCCTTTAGATCTCTACAACCGCAAATTGGGAATTTCCTGCCTCTTTGTTAAACAGCACTCTTTACTTCCTTAAATTTTAGTCTTGTATTGTGATTGTGATTTTTGGTCAGTGAACTGCCAAACAGAAACTAGTGTAGCTCTCAAACTGATTGAGATTGCATGTCTTGCATTATCTAGTAGTACAAATTCCTTTTTAATATTTAAAAATGTTCAAAATCTCAGGCAATCACTTAATAAATATCACAAATTTGTGTTCCTGTCCAAAATCTCATATAATTTCAGGTGGTGGCAAAACTTCCTGACAATTGGCAACCTCAGATTACAGTAATTTGCTTTTTTATTTAATGTTGGCCTTGTGGATGCCATCTTAGATTAGAAAATATATCTTTGTCAAGTTTGAAAAGTCAGTGATATTTGACAAATTCCTATTTAGCTAGCCCAACATTTCTGGGCCCCTCAATTGTCCTTAAGATATCAAACTTTGCCCAATCAAGTTTGCCTCTCTATTATCTTATAATTATTTTGTAAATACTTAGTATTTACTTTTGTAAATACATGATCCATGTGTTTTGGCATACAGCCATGCTGGCCACATGACTGGAAATTGTCTTCAGACAATGCTGGCTCCCTCAGCTAAGAAACTTGAGTTGAGCACACACAGACAGTGAGTTGAGCACTCCTCTCCTCTGGACAGGGGAAAACCTTTACCTTCCCTGGGGAAGGCTCTAATGCTGGGAATGGAAAAAGAAAGAAGATGACAACCTAAACTAAAGAAAGATCAATGGACTGAGTTATAATGGCGATGGATGCACCATTGGAAGATCTGAAGAACCAGGGTAGAGACAGATTGCCATGGAGAAAATCCAGGGGTGAAATTCAGCAGGTTGTGACAGGTTCTGGAGAACCGGTAGCGGAAATTTTGAGTAGTTCGGAGAACCAGCAAATACCACCTCTAGCTGGCCCCAGAGTGGGGAGGGAATGGGGATTTTGCAGTATCCTTCCCCTGCCACACCTACTAAGCCACGCCCACCAAGCCACACCACACCCACCAAGCCACGCCCACAGAACCGGTAGTAAAAAAAATGGATTTCACCACTGAGAAAATCTGTGTAGTTGCTAACAGTCAACAACTTGACAGCACATGATCATTTTATAAGCAGTAAAATGTCACATGCTGAAAGCATTGAAGGCAAGATTAAATTCTGTTTCAATTTTCTGAGTCCTGGGGGCTGAAGAGTCCCCATGCTGAAGACAAAAGAATTGACAAGTTTCAGATAGCTTTTAAAAATGGAAAATTGAATTTTCGCCCAACTGCTCTGTAAGCTAAAATTAGCTTCCCAGCTGCACCAGTTTCTGTGGGACAGCCTTTTGTCCTTTGTTATGTAGTGCTTCACTCCATTTGTTCTTATTTTATTACTTTAATGTCAGTCTTGTAAGGTAATCTAGACAAGAAGCACACCCAAAATTACTAGCTCTATCTTTATTGTATAATTCCATTAACAGTCTTCAAAGTCTGAAAGTGCATCTCTTTCCCCTTCTTTATAATCCAAGAAACTAGAGAGGGGACCTTCTGAGTGCTTGAGAAGGGGGTTGTACTAGAAGACCTCCAAGGTCCCTTCCAACTGTTCCACTGTCATGCCCCCATTTCTTCCGCAGGCTCAGCAGCTACCCTTTAACGGCTGCTTCCTCCTGTCTCCCAAGGTCATTTCTACATACCATTATATTAATTATCACTAAAATTAACCCTTAATGATACACAGTACCAGCTTCCTATCAAAGGAAACATGACCTGCCTTTCTAACGTGAACTTCATTCCTGCCTAGCATATCTATACTAGGTGGAGAGTTGTAACCTAGCAAAAGGAAGGCTGATACCATCTGCAAATCCCAATCCCAGGAATTGCCAGACTTTATTCGTCAAGCAAAAATTACAAATTCAAACAAAATAAAATCAAAATGTGACAGGGATGATAATCATGCCAGTGCACTTACACATGCTCCTTTGGGGACCTCTTAAATATGGAAAGATGCACAGAAGTTAAGTTGGAATTAAATCTGAAAATTAATAGCTGATACAACTGAATCAGGTAGATTTAGACAATTCTGCTGCAAAAATCAAGGTTTAAAGCGGTTTGCATGTGTTACATAGTGATTAAAACTAAAAAAAGTCATTTACAGGTAAAGTGTTACTATGCACAATTTGTACACAATCCCTAAGTCTGACTGCAAGTGTAGTAGTTCTAAACTATCCAAACCAAGAATTTCAAGCCTAGTAGCATAAGGTATTCTATTATGGACAGAAGAATACAAGACTTTTCTTGCAAAGTACTTCTGGACTCACTTGATGGTATTAAATGTCCGATATACAGTAAGGATTCCAGACAGTTGAACAGTATTCTAGGATTGGCCTAACCTATATTTTGTAAGCTCTAATGAGCAATACAATATTTCCGGGGGGGGGGGGGACTTCATAGAATTAAGTTCACAATTTTAGTGCTTTTTTAGCAATGCTGTTACAATGAACTTTAGAACATAAATCGGAGAGGAGTACACCCAGATCCTTAACAAAATAAGGGTTATCTATTAGATCAGAGGTCCCCAACCTTTCTGGCTGTACGGACTGGCAGCAGCAGTGGTGGGGGAGGGGATGGTTTCACACATGCAACCTAATCCCGCACGTGTCTAAATGAAGCTTCGCATGCTCGCCCGCCACATGCGTGGCCTGGTTCCCAATGGGCTGCGGACTGGTACCAGTCCATGGAGCAGGTGTTGGGGACCCGTGTACTAGTTCAATACCACCTAACTTACCCTTTACATTCTGATATTGTTTTCCAATATGCAAAACTGAACATTTCTTAACTGAAATCTGGAGTTGACAAATGGATGACCATTTGAAGACACCGTCAATGTCATTTTGCAAAGCAAGCGAGTTTTCAGTAATATGAAACAATTTTACATAATCAGCAAAGAGGACACAATTACTTTTGTTCATGTAGCCCAAATATTTTTTATAATGCAAAAGTTGTAAATTTGGATAACAAGTCATTTTCCTCCAAAAGGTGAATAAATTGATTGGATTATATCTGATTGCATGATTTTGCATGTAACGTAACATAGAGAGATGGGCCTGTAGTTTTCAACCAAAATGAGATCACCATTTTTAGTGGTTCAAAAGGTGGAGATTCCAAGGCAATGGGCATTCATAACATATAAGTACAGGTTTGTGTGTGTGGGAGGGGGGAAACAGAAGGAAGAGCTATATGTATCACTTTGAGTTCCTGAATGAAAGATGAGCTATAAATCTAATTAATTAATTCATATGTCCTATCAATGGTCACAATGAATCATTAATTCATTAGAAGCTGTCTGTTAAAAGCATTGCTATCATTTAATATAGTTTTATTGATTATTCAGTTGACTATATGAAGAAACAATGAGCATCAGCTACAATAAAATAAAGTCGTGTTTATAAATACTGGGCTCTTGTTGGGACATAATTGGGAGTTGAATCAGGTGTATATCTTCTATACCAAGTGCCCTACAGGCACACATTGTCTCAAGGTATGGCACTTGATGAATCATTCATATTTAACCATAAAACACAGCTGCTAAAATTTTACTCTGGTAAAGGCTATGCAATGATCCTGAGTCACACCCGTTGTCAGGTATTTTTCTGTTTAAAAATATTCTTGCCCAGCCATTTCAACAACCTGATGTTTGCAAGACACTCAATGTTGGTTTAGACATTAATGGCCAAAGCTCTTTCTTTAAATACAAGTAGTCCTTAACTTACGACCACAACTGAGCCCAAAATAGATATTGCTAAGTGAGAAATTTGTTTAGTGAGTTTTGCCCCATTTTACGACTTTTCTTACCACATTTGTTAAGTGAATCACTGCAGTTGTTAAGTTAGAACATGGTGGTTAAGTGAATCTGGCTTCCCCATTGACTTTGCTCATCAGAAGGCTGCAAAAGTTGATCACATGACCCTGGGACATTGCAACCGTCATGAATCAGTTGTCAAGCAACAGTTGCTGCAACAGTTGTAAGTGTGAAAAATGGTAATAAGTCACTTTTTTCAGTGCTGTTATAACTTTGAACGATCACTGAGCGAACTGTTGTAAGTCAGAACTACCTGCATTGCCTTGGCTGAGAAGGTTACGTTGATAGGCCAAGATTTTTAGAAGTGAATTCACCTAAAGCAGAGGTGTCAAACTCAAGGCCCGTGGGCTGGATCCGGCCTGCGGGATGCTTAGATCTGGCTCACGGGGCCACCCTGAAACAGCGAAGGACCAGCTCATGGTGCCTCCGCCAGTGACAAAGGAGCTCGGGAGGGCCATGCATGGCTCCCCCCGGGCTCCGTTTTCAGCTGCAATGACCTCCTGCAGCTCTCGGCCAGTGAAAACAGAGCTTGGGAGGGCCGCATGCAGCCCTCCCGAGCTCCATTTTCGCTGACTGGCAGAGGCACCACGGGACAATCCTTCGTTGTTTCCAGGCTGGCCCCGCTGACCAGATGTAAGCACCCCGCAGGCCGCATGCGGCCCATGGGCCTTGACACCCCTGATATATGACATTAAGTCTTTCCTGATGTGGCCCTCAATGAAATCGAGTTTGACACCCCTGACCTAAAGGTATCTATTAACTTTTGGCTTTTTCATGGGCCTGAATGCAACAGTGTTACCGAATGTGGACAGCGGTGATCAGTTACGTCCCAGAGATTTTCTTACTCTTTCTATACGTTGAAGGCTCTAACCAGGTAGCAGAAGGTATATGTTGGAAATAAAACTCTGTGGGTGTATGAAAAATAGGCTAGTATTTAAAACAAGAGATGATATTATGGGAAACTCTTTATAGCAGTTGCTGTCTCATTGCCATCATAATTCCTCTTTTTCCAGAATCCACTAGATGGCGGCAATGCACCAGAGATAAGCCTTCCTTTGTTGACTTCACAGACATTTATTCCTTCCTTTCTTCCTTTACAGGGGTTTCCGAAAGATGTTCCGAAATAACAAAGAGTGTTGCTTCCAGATAAGATATAAATCAAAGCCATTGTTTTACTGTATGAGGCAGATTCGCTACGGAGAAATCAGATTACTTATATTCATATATTTTAGTAATTCTGCTTATGCATTGCATATTCAGTCCTTCAGTCAGAGTCCCATTTAGATACAGATTTTATCTATCTGTTTACCTGTTGAATAAGACCTTTCCCCTCCCTTAAAAATGTTTTCTGGAAGCTTATTCTCTTTTGCTTTTTATTTGGAGGCTGAAAATGTCCTAATCTTTTCCCAGTTTTGGGATGAAATATTGAAGGCTACAGAAAAATAGCCCATTTGGGTTTCTGGGTACATTTAGTAACTTGGTAACATTGCACTAGAATTGTGTTAGTTGGTACATGCTCAAGTCAAACCTTGTCAGGGTTCCTTCAAAGTTAGGTTTTCTTTTAGGCCTGACTGGCGTCTTAGACTGGGCTACTCCACTCATCGAATTCTTTCACTAATTGAGATGCTCTGTGCCAGTGGGCCAATCAGGACGTGGTCTAGCACCTTCTGAAAGTTTAGGGTTCTTTGAAAAGTGACCTAGCCCTGTTAATAGATTGGTGGTGGGATAGAGTGAAGCCGGAGAGATTTATGAATAATAAAACAATAGAGATGAATGGCTTCTAAATTAAATTAAAATCAATTAAAATAAAATAAAATAAAATAATAAAATAAAATAAAATAATAAAATAAAATAAAATAATAAAATAAATAAAATAAAATAAAATAATAAAAAAATAAAAAAATAATATTCACAGAAATGTTTCTACTTTGTCTGTAATCATATACACGATTGAAAAATAAAATAAAATAAAATAAAATAATAAAATAACATAAAATAAAATAAAATAAAATAAAATAAAAAGTAAGCCCCATCCTTGACCAACACTGCAAGGAAATATCAGTGTTCACATTAGATGACCAGGGACTGAAACTAATGCTGATATAAGTTGCTGTACTATAACCCTAGAGGTTTTTGTATTGTTTTTTGTTGTTGTTGTATTGTATTATTTTGTATTGTATATTTTATATATGTTTTTCTTTATGTTGTTTTTAAATGTAAATAACTTAATAAAAATTATTTTTTTAAAAAAATAGATGACCAGGGACTGCAGTTCTGACATGGTGACCGGCAGCATTCAGAAGTACCTAGTGAACAAATTGTCATAAGGTGTTCTTATGATCTTAACAAAGATGGAAATAGTTTGCCATTGTCTTTTTCCAAGACATTTTTTCTTTTCCCCAATCCAGCCTCCAACCCTGGTTCACTCCAGCTTAGTGTCCTAAGGTGCCACCTGACTTGGGTCATGATAGAAATAATAACTGTGGGGTGTCCTGTTATTTTTTTAGTTGTTATTCTATGTTTTTCAACTCACTGGTGTTTTGCAGTACAAAAAGCAGCAAGTTAAAAATAAGATCTAGGAGGAGATAAAGCTACTGTCTTGGGAACAAAGGTAAAATAAGAGATTCTGGTGACAACGATGATCACAAATGAAGAGATGCTCTTTAGAGAAATTGTAGGATTTGGGTGTGCATTTCTGTCAGGTGGAAACTCTGTCCTAAAAATGGCAAAGGCCAGCAAATCGAAGCCCTGCCTGTTTTATATGGGTGTTGTCACCTGCACGTACAAAGAATAGGCTTTGATCATGTTAATATTATTTCTCCCCCTTCCCTAATCAATGTGGAATAACAAGACAACTATTGGATATGTATTTCGATGAATATATGGAGAAGATGATTTACAGGCTTCGTCTTGTCTGAGACCATACATACATTTATAAGCACACGATATTAAACAAATGTGTCCATTTGTAAAGTTTTGCCCAATTGTCTTTAAATAGATTATTGGCTCTGAACGTGGATTTATCAGCCCCTTTCCATTTTCATGTCTTTGTATAATTTTCTTGCTAAAAAAAGAGAGAAAAGAGTCAGAGGGAAGGTATTAGAGAGCAGTGTCTCTCAACCTTGGCAACTTAAAAGTGCATGGACGTGAACTCCCAGATATTAGTTTGGCTGGAGAATTCTGGGATTTGAAGACCACACATCTTCAAGCTGCCAAAATTAAGAAACATTGTACAGGTAATCCTAAACTTACAACCATTTCTTTAGTGACTGTTTAAAGTTATAAAAAAGTGATGTGACCAGTCCTTGTACTTATGGCCATCCTAGCATCTCCACCATCACAGGATAAAAATTCAGGCAACCATTTAGAAACCAACATATATTTAGGTTGCAGTGGACTGGATCATCATTTGCAACCTTACCTGTCAGTTTCTGACAAGTAAAGTCAATGAGGGAAGTCGGGCTTGTTTAACAATCACGTACAGGTAGTCCTCGACATATGACTACAACTGAGCCCAAAATTTCTGTTGTTAAGTGAGACATTTGTTAAGTGAGTTTTGCCCCATTTTGCTACCTTTCTTGCCACAGTTGTTAAGTGAATCACTGCAGTTGATAAGTTAGTAATCCAGCTGTTAAGTAAATCTGGCTTCCCCATTGACTTTGCTTGTCAGGAGGTTGTGAAAGGGGATCACGTGAATCCTGGGATGCTGCAACGGCCATAAGTATGAACCAATTGCCAAGCATCTGAATTTGGATCACATAATCATGGGGAACCTGCAAAGGTCTTAACTGTGAAAAACAGTCATAAGTCACTTTTTTTAGTGCCTTTGTAACGTTGAGCGGTCACTCAATGAACTGTCGTAAGTCAAGGACTACCTGTATTCACTTAACATCCGCAATGATTCACTTACAAACCATGGCATAAAAGATCTTAAAATCAGAAGCAACTCAGTTAACAACTGGCTTGCTTAGTCATGGAAATTTTAGTCCCAAATGTGGTTGTAAGTTGAAGACTACCTGAATTAGAGGTAGGGCAGCTTCCCTCAAAGTTGGACGTTTTGCACAAACCAGAAAATAAAAAAGCATACAGAAACTGACAAAAGAAATAAGAGTGAGTAAAATCTGTAGAAAGACCTAGGAGCATTTGGCCAAAAAAGGAAAAAAAAAAAGAGGGGAAAAAAAGACCTTTAGAAATATTCCAACCAGGAAACCGGCTAGGCAGGGTTTGGATTGTTGAAGTACAGGACATTAAACATGTACTCAGGAAAGACAAAGAAACTGCAGAGAAGTTTAATCGATTATTGGCATCTGTCCTCACTGCAGGGGAAGTCTGAATGGCCTTTTTCAGCATGTAGACAAAAATGATCTGATACACCTCTTTACACAATGCATATTTAACTATGGGATTTGCTGCCACCAGACACTGTGAAAGTTTTAGAAGAGGATTAGACAAATGCAAGGGAAGGCAGGGCTATCAACAGTAAACTAGTCTTGATGGTTATCTGTTACTCGCTGAATTGTGGGCAGAGTGTCTTAAATACCAACTGGGGAAACCAGAGCACAGTGCCACGGCTCCCCAGATAACTCTCTTTGGCCTTGGTGTGCCAGAGAATGCTGAATTGGATGGGGCCAGCAAGAATCATTTGATGTCCTGATAATAGTTTATAAACTTGGTTGCTATCCTCTATCAGAACAAGAAACATCCATGAGCTGGCTTGAGAATGGCGGTCCATAATAGCAGTCGCAATAAAACCATCGGCAAACCCTCCCTGCAATAGATTTCAAAGGACGAAAACAAGAAATGTTTTCCTACTTAGATGTGAGGGCTTTGTTGCTCTGAGACTGGCTGAGCAGGTGGCTACAAATAGCCTCTGGGTATACTCGGCTCACCTGGAAGAATGGAGGGATCAGGGATCTTCTTGAAATCTGCCTTCTTTGAGTGATGGCGAACAGGGATGGAGCTGTCTATACTCCCATCTCCAGCTTGGTGTTGGTGATGTGTCTGGGATAATTACACATATATGCCCATGTTATCCTGTATTTGTGCCTTTCTGAATCGCTGTATCGAATTTTGCTTTTTGAGCACCTTTTTATGTTTGCTTTTTAAAACTACCTAAAATAAAAGAATAAAAGGAAAAATGAGGGGAAAAATAAAAAGAGAATATATTAAAGATGTACAAAATTGCGCAATCATTTACATAATGTTAAAAGAAGGGAAAACATTCTTCTATTATTGTTACTAGCAGTGTTAAATGGGAAGAGATACAACCACATTTCTGTTTGGCACTTTACGAATTAATGCTAATATTGTTAAGTCAGAAGAACACAGAAACATCCACAATGAAGAGAACTATCAGTCAAAATAATAGGAATTAACAAGAATGTCCCTTTAATTTGAAATATTCCTCCTTAACTCTATATGACCAATCAGACAGAATTTGGAATTTAAGGTCTGTATATAGAAAGAAACCTGGATGTTGGGTGTGACAGATGATTGTCTAGGGAGATTCTCAGTCATCCAGATCATGGTTGTCTCAATGGTGCTTTTTCAAAAGGCAGCTGTCTTTTGAAAAAGCACCTTTGAGAAAGATATTTATGTACAGAACTATAGTCTATGAAGTAAATGGTTTCCAAATTAAGTGAAAGTTAGTATCAGACTTACTTTTTTAGATAGGGAGTTAATTTTGACACTAATGCATATTTCCTAAGCATACCCTGCCAAATCTCTAATGAAATGATTGAATGTTATTTCCAGCAAGAAGTGTAGATTATTCTAGCATTAGTTCTCATATATGAAGCAGCTCAGTGTATTTCTTAGGCTTGGAGATCCTTATCAGAAAAACAACTAACAAGAAAAAAAAGTTAACATTTAAAATTTGTTTCATTCCATTTCTACAAATAGGAATATATCTCCTTCGTCCTATAATCCAGGGATCCCCAAACCTCAGGCCACACCCTGGTGTCGTGACACGGCTTGTTGGGAATTGTGGTGAGCAAGTGGCAGGCGAGCGCATGACCATGTGAAGCCGCATTTGCACAAGAACCGCGTGCACGTGAAACCATCCCCTCCCTCCTGCTGCTGCCTCTGCCACTGGTCCCCAGAGCCTGAAAACTTGGGGGCCACTGCTACAGTCATAAGGTTATAGGATGTAAAGGTTAGACATAGCCTTGAAGTTTCTCAGCGTTGGAAACTTTAAGATGTGTGCACTTCAACTCCCAGAATTCCATAGCATTCTGGTTGGGGAATTCTGGGAGTTGAAAATCCACCCCATTTAAAATTGCCAAGGTTGATAAGGACTGCTCTAGGCAACCTAAGCCAGGAATTTGCCTGGATCACATCAATGTTAAGGCAACACTTTTATAGGCCTGGGAATAATAATAAAAAAAAGGCTAAATTGCTGGGAAGAGTCATTGAAAGAAATGTCTTCAGGCAACATGCAGATGAATGGATCTATTGCTGATCTTATCATAAGGCTCAGTTTACTGCTAAATAAATTGTTCAAGCTGGAAGAGTCCATGTCTCTTCCCACTATGGTAAAGAAGGAGAAGCCATGGTGAGGGGCTTGTGGCAGTGGGAAGTACTACCTACCCCATAACCAGATGCTCCACCAAAACAGAATGGAGATGGACATAGTTTGGGAGGGTCAAAATGTTTTGCCACCAACTTATAGATTTGTATCTGTTCAATTATAGGGGGCATAGATGTAATAAATATCTAAATGCGTTGATATATGTGCCTACACATCCATCCTTCTTGCAGAGACTTTAGGAGGAGTAAATTGCAAGTAAATTGCGGACTAAAATTCTAAATGGAATTCTGGTTCCTTGTAAGGTCTGCCCTAGAGGAGAAAAAAGTATAAACTTTAGGACTTTTAGGTAGCCTTTGAAGTTCTCTGAGATATGCATGGACATCAGTAAGGTGTGGTCAAAGTATTCAAGATGGTGCAATCAAATTTCACCTGTTTCTTATATATCGTACATCACAACATATTGAGGAAAATAATAAAAATTCTTAGAAGGTCTCACAATAATCAAAACTCAAAAGAAATTACAATAAACCAATAAAAGGGGAAAAAAAATAAGACTGGATGGAATGAAGAAAGAGATCTCGCTCTCCCTCACCAAAGGCCTGGATGAAAAGTCAGGTCTTCACAGTTGGGTGGGGGGAGACGCAGAGGGAACCTCATTCAACAGGAGAGGGGTGCTATAGAAAAGGGGTTCTTTGGTCCTGAGAAATGGCATTGCTTAATTGAAGGAACCCAGAGAATGCCATCCCTATCAGATCAGATCAGATCAACTGAGTAGACCGTAGAATTGTTTTAAACTGGTTTGGATAAGTAGAATTAGTAAGGATGTATGGAAATGCTTTTTCTTATCTATCAGCTGCATCTGTGCTAAGTCTAAAATACAAGCTCCAGAAATGTAATTTCAGGATGGAGAGTGGAAGGGATACCATTTATTGAGTGATTGTTTTCACAATCTAATTTGAAATAGCTAGATACGATAGTTGATATAATCTAGAGTGTGATGTTGCAATACAAGGTACAGCGAGGTTAAAACAAAGGCCCTATGAAGCATTGACAGGAATAGCACTTAGACTTATATACCGCTTCATAGTGCTTTACAGCCCTCCCTAAGCGGTTTACAGAATCAGCAAATTTCCCCCAACAATCTAGGTCCTCATTTTACCGACCTCAGAAGGATGGAAGGCTGAGTCAACTTTGAGACTGGTGAAATTCGAACTGCCAAACTGCAGGCAGCCGGCAGTCAGCAGAAGTAGCCTGCAGTACTGCATTCTAACCACTGCGCCACCACGGCTCTTCTACTTCTTTCAAAGAGAGTTATTCATTTTCCCTTTGAAGCTGATATGAGCTTCTAATACAAGAGAATATTGTAGACTCAAAATTTCAGTAAATGGAAGTCCCATGACCAATTTCTAACTGAAGAAGCTTCTTGGATGAGAAGCGAAACCTCTTCAAAAAAAACAACAAGAAGAAAGTCCAGTTGCCTCCTGAAAAAGCACCTTTGGGTTAAAGCACTAGTGTGGACAACAAGAACCATGAGCTCTAGTTCTTCCTGAACATGAAGACAGCTGGATGAACGTGGGCCAGTCACTCTCTCTCAATTCTACTGAAGTAGGCAATGACAAATCACTTGCCAAGGAAACTGCCGGGGCAATCAAGAAGAGTCCAAAACCAAGTGGGGGGGCACATACATAGCTGCATCACACTCTACTAATGGGATCACAGATCCTTTCATCATTGTAATTGTAGTACAGAAGGGTCTTGTTTGATGAAACGAGGAGATCCTATCTCCATGCTGGCTCATGAACCAGTTCCTAGTTTTAGCCTATCTCTGTTAATTTTAATGTTTTTAATGTTTCTGTGTTTTTGTTTTTATTGTGTTGTAAGCCACCCAGTTACTTTGATAGATAGGCAGCATATAAATTTAATTAATAAAAATATAACCATCACACAGTATCCCCCCCATGAGATCCCCAAGGCTTGGTAAACACATTTCTGCAGGGAAATCTGAGAATTGCAATAGATGTAAATTAAAAATAATCATTTAAACTTATATGATGCCCAAATGATTCTGCCCAGTTCAGAATAATCAAAGAAATTCCAATTAAATCAATAAAACGTAAAGATAAAAAATTGCAAGCGGAATGAAGTTAGGGGTCTCCCTCCCCAAAGAGTTATAGAATTTTGTTCCACATTTTTTTAAAAAAAAAATCAGAACTATATGTGCTTGCCTGCTGTTTGCTTGCCTATACACACTTAGGAGCAGACACTGCAAAACTGTAAATCCAAAATTGTTAGTGAAACAATTGCACAAAGGAAGAACGAAAACCCCGCCTGCCTGTTTCATGAGAGAGTTCTCTAATAAATGAATTAGCAATTCAGTAAGAAGATCGCTCTGGGGCTGATATTGATCAGGCCCAGGCTGCGTGTTTGCTGGGACTGTTGGGGGCATAATTGAGTGTCAGTCTCTGTCTGCGTCGCCCTGCTGGCGCCTGCTGTTTTTGCATTTGCTAATTTTCAGTAACTGTCTTCTGCCTGCTACTCCCAGTGCAGCTATATCCGAAGGAGCGGTCAGGCTCCTGCCGGTCAAACCGTCCATCTGACGAGGCTTTATCGATCCTAGAAGGCCGCACGGAGGGGAAGTGGGAGCGCTCCTGTCGCCTTTCCAGGGAAGGCATCGGTGGAACTTCTCAAGGAGGCTACCCGCCTCCCCCTCCAAAGCCCCCCTTTTCACCCTCCCTCCCTCCCTCCCTCCCTCTCCCCTTTACTTTTCTTGGCCACCCATTTCATTTTATGGATTTCTAGGCCATAAAAGCCTAGGAGCAACCTGTCCGCTTGGTTTATTTCGTCGGAATCAGGCGTTCCTGGCACAGAACTTGGCGCGCTAGGGGTATTCTGACCCCCCGCCCCGAAAGTTCACCGCTGGAAGATTAAATACAATGCAAACCAAAGAAAGGACAGAGCGTGCATTTCCCACAACCCCGGCCGTTTGTTAAACTAAACGTCGCTACCCGTTTGCACGGCTAATTCCGACCCTAAAAACCCAGGAGAAAGTGAGAGGGAACGGTCCCTCTTCCAGGGTCAGCCTTCCAACCCCTTCGATCGCTAAGCTCCGCTACTTTGAGCGCCACTTCGGCCCCGCCTACGACAATGGCTGTGGGCGGACCGAGGGGCGGAGCGAGGTGGGGTCAGGCGGCGGGGCGGCTGCATTATTTACAGAGCAAGATTGGAGCGTAAGGGGGAGTGGGGACGCTGTACCGTCTGCCCTGCGCACTGGCTTTAAGAAAGTGGAGAGGAACAAGGTCTGCGCGGGGCAGAGCGCTGCAGCGGCCGTGGGATCGGTTCTCCGCTCGCCCGGTGTGATCGCAGCTGAAGGAGCTTCCTCGCCAGTCCGGCATTTCCAGGGTCCGGCGGGCCCTGCTGGGATCTGGGACTGGAGAACGGCCGACGCGGGCAGACGGTTCGTTCTTCGGGAGAGTCGATGCGTTTCCCGATCGGAGCCCTTCCTTGCGGTGTCGCAAGGTGAAGCGATCTCGGGACGTCCGGCGGCAAAAAAAAGCCAAGCAGGGGGGTCTTCAATGGAGCGTCACTCCAGTTTCTTCTTCATCTGGCTACAACTGGAGCTGTGCGCCATCGCCATCCTATTGACCAAAGGTGAGCTCCAGCGCCGGAGCGCTTCGGAAGGACGAAGCATCCAAGGGAAGCTCCCCCGATCGCGCGGGGCTGGAGATGCCTCTTTTTCCTAGTCTGGGTCAAGGTTCGGAGTGCGGAGGGTCCGTGGCGGGGCTGTTCTTGGAGCGAAAAGAGCTAGGGAAAAGCTGTACGGGAAAGAAACGCGCTTGCGGGGCGGGCTCTGAGGAGGGGAGAAGTGGGTGGCTGAGAGCCGATGCGCCGTTCCCCCTTTAGGGGCGATCCGTCGCTCGCTGACCAGCGGGTGAATCGTGTCCAGGGTAGAGTCTGCATTCACTACCATGCCCAATTTGTTTTTAAACTTAAAGAGTTTTTCATTGTTCATTGCGGTGCATGGTTGGAACGCAGTCGGTGTGGTTCTTATAGTTTTGGTGCGCGGTGCAAAGCCTGAGAATTGGATTAATTCTGCAGAGTGAAGGTAACCACGGTCCTGCGTGCCAAAGTAGTGGCGGTGCCTTCGTCCAACCAACATGTCCCAAATTGGGGGTTTTCGAGCCTTCTGCGCGCGCCCACATGACAGGTACTTTCTCTTTAAAGCGCCAATTCTGCAAAAGGCGCTCGGACCTGAAGAGAAAAGGAAATGGACAGCAAGGGCTTAGGATGAGATTTTGCCTCTGGGCAACTCTAAACCCGATTGTCGCTTCCACAGGAGAACTTTGAAAAGCGGCTAGGAAGATCACAGGAGAGTTGACTGGGGAGGTGGCGGGCGTTTTGAGTACGGGAATGCCTTCTTCCCGTGATCAAAGACCCTAAGAAACTGGCCACGCTAGATGTAGGGCGCCTTGGAGGCAGAGGGAGAGTAGCCCCGAGGATCTGAAATCAGGCTCAACTCGCACCTCCGGTTCTGGGTTGTGATTAAAGCCCGGGAAGGTCTTGTCTCCTGTGTAGACCTGTCCAACCTTGGGGGGTGGGATGGGGGCTCTTAATGTCATCCAAGGACTTCCAAGGCTGCGGCCCTATCTTCCAATCCGGGGCGCGCAGCAGGACTTGCTCTCAAGGATGCATGAGACTAAGCGCACAATCCACAATCGGGATCCTCCAAGGCCGCCTACCCAGCGGGACCCGGCGAAGCCAGCCGGGCTTCCTGGCGAGCAGTCGTGCTAAGTGGCGGGCGGACCACTACGGCTAATTGGAAAGCTCCGAGGAAGGGAAGATCCGAAGGGGCCGGTCTTCCTCCCCTCCCCTTAAGCCATAAACTTTGGGAGCCAGAGGTCGTTCTGGAGAAGGGTCTTAGGAAAGGGTCTGCGTCGTGCGTCGCTGCCCTTCAGTGACTCCTGCCGGGCCAGGCGGGGTTGCCAGTGTGGCGGCGGCCGCCCTCGCAGCGGGTAAGCCCAGTAGCATCCCGCCAGCCGTCCAGCCTCGCCACTTCCCCGGTGCGGTTCCCCTCCCCTTGGCCGGCCTGGCCTCTCTTGTTCGGCCTCTCCCTCCCCGGCTGGCGAGCTGCATGTGCTGGGCCCAGCGCGGCCTTTGAAGAGCGCTGCCAAGGCTTTGTGAGGGTGTCGGGTTTCTTCCCGGGCCGAGGCGCGCAGGCCAGAACAAGCTCGCCTGTTCTTGGAAGTGGTGACGGGGCTTGGATTTCCTGCGCTCCCTCTCCGCCTCCCGCGTGGCTTCCTCCCTCCTCGCCCCCGGCTTCATTGATGCGAAGCAACCCTCGGGGCAAGCGGTTGTCAAAATGTTTTGCTTAGGCCATCTTTAGTGTGCTTCGGAACTTTTTTAGCTGGCCTCTTTGGAGCTGAGAGGCTCATTCTCTTTCTCACCCATTTCAACCTCCCAAATCAAGCTGAGCAGGAGATTCCTGTCGTTGAGGAGCAACTGGCCAGAAGGCAGAATCCTGCACCCTTTTCTCTTTCATGGCTTCCCTAGAGGGGGGAAAGCCAAGGGCAGATCCATCTAAAAATCTAGATTCAAGTTTGTAGTCAAACATAATTTGCTTTGTTTTGGCTTAGGGGGAAACCTGCCTGCCAAGGATTTATGCCATAAATGGTTGTTTATGGCACAACCACCAAGCAGTGTAATGTGCAGATCCAGTCTTTTCCAGACTGACATCCCTTACCAGTTTCCTTGATGTTGGCTAGCCAGAGGCTTAGCTTGAAATAAATTAACTGCACACCACTCAGCGATTTTGTGAGGCTGGCAGCATTTAAGGGTAAATTGTTTCTCAGACAATCGCAAAAGTTCAGACTTTTGGGGTGTTCCTACAACAGTCAGCACAAAACGTTTTTTCCCCCCTCCTCCCTTTTTAGAAATAAAAGGTACTGTTCAAGCAGGGAAGAGAATGGGAAAGTTGACGTTTCCCATAATTGCCATGTTTCATGGAGGGGAGGTTAAAGGATAAGCAAGCACAGGGTTGATGTGCTATAGTATTTATTTATTTTGGAAAGAAGGGTGTAATTAACCCCAAATAACAGCCCTTGAAGCCAGCTGAGGGAAGTTTTCTGGCCCCATCAAAGAGGGACTAAGAAGGGAGTGACTGGGAATAATGTACAGTTGCAGATACTGAAACTATGTGCCTGATAATGATATAATTAGGGGATCACAGACTTCTGGCTGCTGTCGACTTCAAACGCTTTAAGAGAAGCCTGCAGTCTCTCCTGAAGCCACCTTGACTAAAAGCAGACATTTTTCTTTAATAGCTACATACAGTAACAAGAAAGAAGAGGTGAACAGAAAGGGCATTGTTCACTGCTTGAAAATACCAAATACCCTCTCTGGCCTTTTGCATAGTTCAGAAAGAATCTTTATGAATTGACAAAAATAACTTATCCCCCCCCCCCCCAAAATACAATATTACAAAACCTCTGCTCTTTTTCAACTGGAAATATTTTTTTTTTAAAAAAGTCAAATGTGAAAACCTGAGTCAAATTAAAACGGAATTGTAATAACTTAAGGACTGCTCTATCAGGTTTTGTTTATGAGCCAGCCTTGGGTCAGAGAAAAGATAAGATTTTCAAAGAGGGTCATATAAGCTATTAAAACAGAAACAGGGTCTTATGGTTTGTTTCCTTTGCATGTTACTTCCTGAGGCAGCTTGTGGGAAGGGGGCATTTGTGCAATAAGTGTTTTTATGGATTCTATGGATTGTCAGTGTAAGATGTTCGGTTGTCTGAATCTGCTTGCTAGATAACATTTGCTTCAATGACCTTTTTAAAAAAGGGGGGAATGCAAAATTGGGAAAACCAAACTTTGAGAGAAAGAGAAAAATCTGGATAAGTATAGGAAAACTGGACTTTAGCATCAGGACATCAGGAATAAGATCCGATAAATTCTAACTACCACCCACATTGTATACAACCTTCTATTTTTATTTTCTATTTTTTCTTATTACAGTTATTACATTTGGGTGAAGAATCTTCATGTTTGTTTTGCTTACCAATTTCCAGGCAAAGGAGAGGTGAAATGTTTTCTGTCAAAATAGCTCTCCAAATGCTAGTTGTAAGTTTTTGAACTTCATGAATTCAACAGCGCATGAGACACACAGATACACACAATGCTTAGAACTCAATGGACTTGATATTACATCTACTTCTAAAAAAATAAGTCTGCTGGTGTATTTTCTTTCTCTCTAGTAAGATGTTGCATGGATGTGTGCATTGTAATCTCTTAATTGCTTTGGAAAATAGAATTCTAAAGCTTTATTTTTTTTTTAAAAAAAGTATATTGGATGTCTTTATGGTTGATTTTAAAAAAGGTTAAGAAAAACATACAGTTCTTTCAATGATGATAATTTCTGAAAGTTGAGAATACCCCAGCTTTTCTTCCTACTTCTGTTCATACTTTTTTCAGATTTAAACTAAAATATTTAAAAAAGAGTAACATTTCTGTGTGTAATAAAATGAATCTCATTTTTGAAGACTATGAAACGAAGATGTTTTTATGAAGGGAACTTTTTTTTAACTTCCTTTATAAATCTTTGTGGTTTCCTGTGCATTTTTCTTTTAGTCCAAGAGCAGAGGGTTTTCAGGTTAAGTGTTTACCTTTTTTGACCACATGATGGATTGAGTGAATGAAGAGCTGGTAGTGGTAGAGGAAAGTTTAATTTTACCATTGCATCCTTCCTTCCATCGAAAGAAGTTGATTTTGGCAAGTAGAAGTGACACTTGTAAACAAAATTTCCTGTTTTAAAATGGAGTAAAAAGCACTTCTACATGAGGAGTTCCTTTTTGAAAAAAAGATTCTGTGCTGAACCTAATGCTTCTCTTTTTGTCTCATAGATGAATTTCTCAATATCTCTTTAGGGACAAAGTTCTCAGTTAAGTTCAGAAAGACGATTGTAGATTTTTCTCTGTTTTAGATTTTTTTCATGTGTTATACACTGATATATAGTTGTGAGGAATGCAATGTCCATTGTGTGTATATAATTTTTTTATCCCACCTCTGTTATTTTTATAAATAACTCAAGGTGGAGAACATACCTAATATTTTTCTTCCTTTTCCTGTTTGCCCCACAACAACAACCCTGTGATGTGGGATGGGTTAAGAAAAAGTGACTGACCCAAAACCACCAGCTGGTTTTCATGCTTAAGGTGGGAGTATGGTCTTCTAGCATGGTGCCTTCAGTACTTAAATACTGTACTATTTTATCAACTTTGGAATTAACCTAATGGATCTTAGATTTAATGCTGGATGCTATGATGCATCTGCCATTATAAAAAAGTGATATAAATAAATAAGTAGGCAGGGAATGCAATCCTATGCTCAGACAGAAATACTGAGTGTTAATAAGTGGCCTGCTTAACAAATTTTAACCAGGAGAATCTGTTTTGTAAGGCATACTATAAGTAACTTGATCTCTGTATGCAACAGCCGTGAGAACTTAAGCTGCTACTGGGGTTCAACAACTGAAGTATATGTGGATGTTTCTAGTGCTATTAGAAACCCTTAAATTCTTTTCATACAACCCCTAATTATTCTGGCACTATTTGTATATAATTCTTTGTTCCATTGTTTGATTGGGTGGCCTATATGTATGTCACAGATTCTATGGTTTGGAAATAGCAAATATTATCAATATATCAGCTTCTTCATACTTTGTCTAGTATTTGTACATCATACATACTTCACACTAGTATCAGTTTGTTTTCTATGGAGCTCCCTAAGAATGCCTCAAATACTTGGCAACGGTTAGCAGATAGTCTTAATTGTTGACCATCATTAATCTATGCTTGTGTGCCAATAATAGATGGCTTATTTACAGTGGAAAAACTGAAATCTGACATTCCAATTATGGTATCTTGAAGTTCTAGCATCCTGCTCATACCACATAAGTCAAATCATCCCCTCGAGTTGCTCTGGGATTACAACTCTCAGAACTATTAATTTTGTTGACCAAGAATTCTGAGAACTGTAGGTCAATGCATCATGAAAGTACCACGCTGACCCAGAAATGTTTCAAAGAGGATAGTTGAACTGCTACTTTCACCTTGGCAGACTTGAAACAACCGGTTAGGGATAGATCTATCATTATCTATGTGGTCCTAGGATTGATGGCTCATAATAATCTATCAGTCAAATTATGCTATTCTATTGTCGTACACTTTCCTTTAACATTTCTGTATTGAATGCAATAAATATCTCAGTCCTTGGCAAAGACTTTTATAAAAGCAAGTACTTCTGAATACCTGCTGGCTAACAAGCTTCCGCTTTTTATTTTGTAACAGGTGAAATCAGATGCTACTGTGATGCTGCACATTGTGTTGCAACAGGCTATATGTGCAAATCAGAGCTGAGTGCTTGCTTCTCTAGACTGCTTGACCCACAAAACAGCCATTCTCCACTGACGCATGGCTGCTTGGACTCCTTTGCAAGCACCCTGGATATTTGTCAAGTTAACATAGCCCAAAACCACTCTGGCATTGCCATACCCACGTTGGAGTGTTGTCATGAGGATATGTGCAATTACAGAGGCCTCTATGATGTTCTGTCTACTTCCAGAGGTGACCCATTGGGTAAGTCACATTCTTATTCTGTATTGGCAACAGACAAGATCTTGTTAGCCTACTAATGATTTTAGGCTTAAGCAAAGCGGAGAAGGAAGCATGTAGCTGGAAAACCTTTGCCAAAAAGCTTTTACATCTGCATTTGCATCAGACACAAAGCTTGCTTTTTTATTTGTATCTCACCTGGCATGTTGCCAGAGGATCCATGTCTTGGGTGGAGTGCTTGCTTTCATCACAATGTAGTGCATTCTAGACTGGGTAAAATAAACTATTAGATTAAAATTAATTACAGTATGTTAAATGTGAATGAAAAGCAAATAACCAAAATTTTAATTTTCTAACGATGGAGCTCAGTTCCTTGTACTAATCAGTGCTGAAACATATCAGAGATAGGAAAACATAACTGAAGGAATTTAACAATACATGAATAATTCCTTTGACCCAACAAATCTTCTGGTGCAACTCTGTTGTTGCTTTGCAGATTGAGGAAGTCCAGTGTCTCATAGTTACTGGGATATCCATTTAATTGATGCTGTATCCCCAGCAACATCATTGACATTTTGATAAATGGAAGAATATACATTACTCAACTGCAGTCCACCAAATTTAGTGATTATTTTCCTCAATTGAATATTCTGTTCTCTAAATGTCTGGATTTTCATGTGGGTTACATTATGTTGTTTTACTTAATATCATGAAGGAAGTCACAAACTAAAATATATCCGGTTGGGAAAAGAGGGTGAAACTGTGTTCTTCATATTATTGAATTGAACATTGCAGCTATGTTAAAAGCTGTTGAGTTCAGCAAAATCTAGAGGCTTTTTGTTTCTTGCTGAGATATTTTTTATTATTTTTATTATTTTGATCATCTATTATCAAGTTGGTGTCAACTTAGGAAGCACATGTTGTAGATATTCTCTGTGACAATTAGATCTACTTTAATTTTATTTCAATTCTGAACCCTATAAATCATGTAGAAACTGTCATTTTTGTTTAAAAAAATCTTAATAATCATAATTAGTTGTCTGTGGGCTGTTAAAGCAAAAGCTTAATTTAATTAGGACAATGCAGAACCTTTTAATTTTGAAGAGACACAAATCTGCATTTGTGCTGGTTTACAGAAAATAAAACTTAATAACCTACAATATAACACTTTACTATAAACTCCAAACAAATAATGCTAGGGATTTTCAATTCCTTTTGTGCTTTTATGCTGTATGTAATTATTTATAGTTAAAGAATCACTGCTAAAATATTTTGTAGTGTCATGTTCAAGTTCTTCTAAAATGCGATCTAAAGCTTTCTTAATTTGCAAACCATTTCACATATTTAATTTATCATTCTAATCAAATCAGGCTGAGACAGTAACTTGTGCAGACTCACTAAACTATGTTGGGTTTCTTGCTTGTGCAGAAAGAGAGCAAGTTGCTTCAGCTAGTTATTGCATCTCTAATGAGTACGTTTGTTTTAGGTACATAATTTGTTTGCATTTCAGTAAGGTGTATATAATTTATTGAGAAGATGGAACTGAAATCCCCTCTCCTTCCAATTTGCTATACTTCTACTTACAGGGTTGCATCGTTGTTCAAATAGGTCAGCGGTTCTCAACCTGTGGGTCGCGACCCCTTTGGGGGTCGAATGACCATTTCACAGGGGTCGCCGCGCGCGTTAGCCCGCCATCTTGGTGCCACCGTCACTTGCAGGGATGAAATGCTCCCGGTTCGGCCGTGCCTGCGGGTCGCCGGACAGCTGATAGCGACAGAAGCGGGAGACTTCACCCACCCGCCCGGACACCGCCATTTGGGTTCTTTTACCCTCTGCGCATGCGCAAAACGCTTTGCGCATGTGCAGAGGGTAAAAGAACCCAAATGGTGGCGTCCGGGCGAAGTCTCCCGCTTCCGTCGCTATCAGCTGTCCGGCGACCCACAGGCAAGCCCGAACCGGGAGCATTTCACCCATGGTGCCATGCCCCCTTTGTCACCTCATCCCGTGCGGGGAGGGGGCGCAGCGGGGGGGTGTCATGGGGGTGTCGCGGCATTAGAAAGTTTGAGAACCACTGAAATAGGACAACCTGGAATACAGCATTCTTATCTAGTGTTTCTGGAGCCATACGATAAGTACTCAAATTATAAAGGGAAACCTTTACAGGTAGTCCTCATGACCAGTCATGGACCCCCTTGTCCAAAATGTACTCACACATTCCAAAGTTATGAGGTCCCTGTGATTCATGGGATTGAAGTTTATGATTCCCCCCCCCCATCTTTAAACATTTTATTAGATTACAGAATAAAATACAAAAATACAAAAGCAAAATAGGAGGACACAGTGGGGAGGAAAAGGGGAAAGAAAAGTGAGGTGGGGAGGAAGAAAAGAAAAAAAAAGTTGACTTCCGACTCCCTCTGTTGCAGTAAAATAACATCGAACCTCAACCTTTTACTTTTCCATAATAATATAAACTAGCCATTTCTATAACAACAAATCACAGTTTATGATTTTTTTTTAATGATTTACTTCTGGTTTGGGAACAATGGGTTCACTTAATGACCACAACATTTGCCTAATATTGTGATTCATTTAATAACTGCTGCAAAAAACAGGATCCTAAAATGGAATTATTTGCTTTACAACTTGTGGCTGGTAGTGAGTACACTCCATTGCTGTCATAAATCAAGGATCTCCTGTAATAACTGTGATTTCAAATGATGGGGAATAATGGAGTTTTTCTAGAATATTTATTCAACAATGTGGCTTACTAGTTTTTAAATCTCATGTCCTTCTCTCTCCCCCCCCCCCGCCTTCCTTCTTTGCAGGACAAGGAAGCAGATACCAACATGACAACAGTCGAAACCTCCTCACTAAAGTTCAGGAACTTACTTCCTCAAAAGAATTGTGGTTCAGGGCTGCTGTCATTGCTGTCCCCATCGCAGGTGGACTGATCTTGGTGCTTCTCATCATGCTAGCATTGCGTATGCTCAGAAGTGAAAATAAACAACTTCAGGACCAGCGGCAACAGATGCTCTCGCGGTTGCACTACAGCTTCCATGGGCATCATTCCAAAAAAGGACAAATGGCTAAGCTAGACTTGGAATGCATGGTGCCTGTCACAGGTCTTGAGAACTGTTGCATGACCTGTGAGAAGAAGATGCGACAGCCAGACTTCAGTAATGACAGAATACTTTCACTTGTCCACTGGGGCATGTATGGAGGGCATGGAAAGCTGGAATTTGTGTGATCACTTCTTTTTTGCTTTTTTAAAATATCAATATATATATTAAACTTTTGCCCTTAAAATTACTAGGATTTTTTTTTCCAAAGGCTGTTGGGTTCTGCTGGACAGGAGCACTTTATATGGGAGTGGGAAGGAAGCCTACAGTCATTAGTCCCCAGTTCTCCCTCCAACATTTTGAAGTTAACCATAAAAAAAAAAAAAAAAAAAAAAAAAAAAAAAAAAAAAAAAAAAAAGGACCTCTGCAGATGGAACATTGGATTTGTCTTTTGAAGGATTCCAAAAGAGATCTCTTATTTGCACAGAGTAAATACACTTGATGTATTGTTTGTTTTAAAATTATGAAAGCCAATTTGGGAAGTTGTACATGCTGTTACCACAGTTGTCTGAACTGTAGGGAAATGGGTGGAGTAATTATACTATTAAATGGTATGCACATTCTGATGTAAAGATTTTTTTTAAAAACACACAAATATATAGATATCTATTTTGCCTGAAACTTATTTTGTAGTATTGTGGATGAACTCTAGAGAACAGGCCCTCGATCGTACAGTTTCTGTATAGATTTTCCACTCATCTTTGATATGGTTTGTGGAAGATAAACTCAAGATTTGACTTGTTAAGCCCACATAAATTAACGTGCATCCTCTTTTTTGAACGATGAAAAGAGTTTTCTTCTGTCAGTCACTGATTTTCTGGCTATAAAGATGGACGAATTCATTCTACTATGTATAGAAAGGGATATAGTTTGGAAGATAAATATTACAATTTCTGCATCATACTGAATGCGCATTCTAATGTCGAAGAGATATCATTCCTAGATTTCTAGGACAGAATATTTTGATTAAATTGGATAGACACTTACTTTCCAAAAAGAAAAAGAAAATCCAGGGTATTGAACACTCTTGGACCTTTGGCATTGCTTGTCAGAAAAGGTTAATGGATACTGGAAAAAAATGCTCGTGGTTAGTATGAGTTTACATATAACTATGGTTAAAAGGTAACCTGTGTGGTAAGACCAAGATTAAGGCAATGCAGCTTCTTCCGCTCCTCATACATACACACACACACACATACATGCATGCACAGTGACACAGACAACCATGAAACACTTTGGGTAGTTCAATTGCTCTTTTCAACTGCCTAAATAAATAACATAACCTAGTTTGCATGGCATGCTGAACCACAAACTGCATAACTCCATTTTACATTAAAATGGTTGTGTGAACCTAGCTGCTGCATCATATGAGACTAAAAAAATCTTTCTTGGATGAATGATGGGCCAAAACTGAAATAAGGATTTTTCAGAGACAGATGAGCAGGATTCCTTCTTTCCAGACTACAATGACACAATTACTGTAATGCAAGAACACTAATTAAATGCATTGCTATGGCAGGACCTGGCCTGCAAGTCATCAGTCAAGACTTATTCCGGTATATAAAAAGTCTGTAAGTCAGGAAGAAAATTAGCCTTGTTGTTCATGGATTTTTCATACCACTAGAACGAGAGATAATTGCTCCCAATTGTATAAAAGCCAGGTTGTATTGTATGTCATAAAACCAAGCTTTATTGCTTGGTTTTATGACATACAATACAACCTGGCTTTTATAGTCTGACTATGTTTATAGGTAGAAGTGGATCAAAAAACCTGCTTTGCTTTTGGCAGAATAGGACAAATTATGTGAGGTGCATGGCCTCAGGTGAATCTCTTGTTCTAAGAAGAGCAGGCCTTGCCATCTATTTCAGTGGCTTCTCCTTTTAGATAGGCCGGGGTAGGATTGCAAATTTTCTATTCTTTCTTTCTATGTAGTTTTGTCATTAGCAACAATACCTGTAGAAAACAATACCGAATAGGATGCCTTTTGGAACATCGTGTGACTGCGTAGTCTAGAAACGTAAACAACTTTGCCCCTTTTGAACATCTAGAGAAAGCTCTAGAATTAGCTGGGGGACTCAGTTTTCAGCCACGAGAATGGATAATCCTGAAGAAGTTTCCTTGTTTGAGCTAATGAGAGCTGTTGGGAGTCCCACTTTAGCAACATTTGGAGGGCTGCAGATTCCCCATCTCTGTTAAGAATGCATGGGAAAGTGAAGGGGAGGAGAATCATCAAATGTGTAACGACAGTATTCACAATTCAAATACCACTGCTTATATACTTAGATGTCCCAGACAGGTAATGGTGGCAGTTTGTATGGTGATGTCTTTGCCTTCATCGTTTTGGTTTGGTACTATTCCTCCTGTGGAGCAGAACTGCCAGCAGCAGAACAAATAATTAAACTTTGGAACTGGAGGTGGAATTTTTTTAATTTTACTTTATTAGTATATGCCTAAAATATATTTTATTTAAAAGAAAGATGGCATACAAAGGCATGAGTAAAATCAACATAAATAATTATTAAAATGAGGGAAATCCACTTATTAAAATCCCAGAGTACATAGAGGCAACATTAGTCATTTTAAATATTTTGGAAAATTAAAAAAAATTGTACCAAAAAGTTTACATTATCAGTGTCACAGATTTCCAGATCTTGGGCAGTTGTTCCCATCACCAGATTTTTGCCTGAGTCCTTCCAAGATCTCTCACGGGCTAGTGGTCTATCTCTAGATGCCTATTTCTGCACAAATCAAGAGAAGCTTGAAAAAGCTATGCTGTTACACACAAGAACTGCATCACACAATATGAAAAAAAGGTTAGTGGGAAAGAGGTTACCGTGTGCTTCCCTGGCTTTTCATTGGCCTTCTTAAAAAACAGCCAATTGTGTGGTTTGGATAATAATTGTATCCATGGATTCCACAGACCCATAGCAGGCGTGGAAGCTGATTTAAAAATCAACCATAGGAAAGCTAAAGGATCAAGCAAGATGTACAATGGTTTAAAAAAATCAGAGTATAGAAGCAGTGATGGCGAGCACTTTTCGCGTCTGGGCCGTGACCAGGAAAAGGAGTACTTCCATTCTCTGGAAATGTACTTCCGGTTACTGCCGTGCATGCGCACACGCCGATCCGGCGCACATGCTCACACCGGAAAACGGAAGACCAGCTCTTCCAGTTTCCTGCACTGCCGCACGCACAAAGGCCAGCTGATCATTGTGTGCGCATGTGTGCCAGAAACCCGAAAGAGGAATGGGCGCCGCTGCGAGTGCCAGGCGACATGGCTCCGTGTGCCACTTCGGGCACGCGTGCCATAGGTTCACCATCACGGGTATAGAGCAAATCTTTTCTTAAATACAGACTCTTACTAACTTGAATGCAAGGCTCATAATCATGAGTTCAATCTCACCTATTAATTAGGTGGATAGCCCTCTTATATAATTTCCTCAAAAGTTAAAACAAGCTGAATTGATAATAGTGCTAGACATCGCATACGAGGAGTGAATTTTCGTATCCATGAGCTGGGTATCTCAGCAAAAAAGCTAAATTCCAGGTCTTGAAATATATTTTTACTGCCCTATTGAACTTCTTGGGACTTGCTTGCAAATGAACATAACTGCATGCCTTCTTAGTGTCCCTTTTCTCAATTCTACCTCTGTCTTCATTTTTGTGTTTTTCTTTCCCAAGGCAACAATACTTGTGTCTGCTAATTCCAGGTTCTTCAGCAATTGTGTGTCTCTTCTTCACTCCTGCCTAACTGGTTCTGCTAAAAAGCCCCTACCCTGTGTGTGTGTGTGTTGTGGGGTGAGGTGGGGGTGGGTTGACCTTCTTCTGAAATTCCAACTGTGTCTGCTGTGGAAATCACAAAGTTCCCCTCCTCAAAAGGGCCAGTAAATCTGGTTTCAATACAACACTGAGTGATTACAAGCTGAGCAGGGAGCTTGAAAATAACCAGCCTCCATTGGTAGCTGGGGCGCTGGGCAGACTTATCTGGGTGGCGAATCTGGGGCTTGCTGGCTCTTGGTATTCCAGTGTTTACAGCTGCCAAAGCCAATAAATTCAGTCCAGATTAATTCTCTTGTAAAGGATCAGCATCAGTGCATGAAAGCTTCAAGGTGGAGTTTCTGCTTTTCCTTGTTTTAGGACAAAGAGGAGTGAGAGCTACCCACCCCCCAGCTCAATTTTTTTTCTCCTCTTCTTGCAGGCTATTGAACACAAAATCTTTGTTCTTCAAAACATAAAATGAGAGACATTTTGTTAGATAAATCTTCCAGGATTATTATTAGCGGTATAATTTTGTTTTAAGTATTTATGGTTGCTATTCAAAATAAAACATTGCAAGGTAACTTATGATCAAAGTATGAGTGTACAAACACACACACAGGAAAAAAAAGGACAGAATGTTTACAGACTCGTGCTAGAGTAGTGTAGGCACTGTAAAGAGAGACAAAGTGATATACATATTTAACTATCTGCTGTAAACCATCTGGATGGATGGATGGATGGAAGGAAGGAAGGAAGGAAGGAAGGAAGGAAGGAAGAGAAAGCAAGGAAGGAAGGAAGAAAGAGAGAGAGGAAGGAAGGAAGGAAGGAAGGAGGGAAGGGAAGGGAAGGGAAGGGGAGGGAAGGAAGGAAGGAAGGAAGGAAGGAAGGAAGGAAGGAAGGAAGGAGTCTCTTCACAGGACAAATCCAATTTCCTTCACAGGACAAATTAAAGAGAGAATAGAGGTATAAGAGCAGATGAAGTGTCACCTGTGCAGTGTGACCAATAAAAATTGGTTTAAAAAAACCCTCTGAAAACCTTACAATTGTTTTATATATAAAAATTTAGAAATAAGTGCTTTTTAGGAGGAAGTGGGTAAAGCTGTCGATTTAGAAAGCCAAACTCAAGATCAGAACAATTAGACGATAATTAGAATTGTTTTTGATAAAATAGTCCAAATCCAACATTCACATCCTGAAACTTATGTTGAAGAACTGCAGCCAATGGTTTTCTCCAATTGGATTTCAGGAATCAGCTCTGTAAAACAAAACAAAAATTAAAGTATGCACTGTTTCAATTTCATTTAGAGATTGCTTCACTTAATGACCAAGTTGCTGTTCCCAGTTATGATTGCTAAATGAGGATTGCCTGTATTTGTCTTCTCTTATGAAATGATAGAAGCTGCACGTAGATGTATATCAGAGGAGGGTTCCTCCCGGTTCGGACCGGTTCACCCGAACAGGTAGCAACCCGCTGGTGACGTCATGATGATGTCACCGATCCAGTTCGGTCGGTGCTGGTCCGTGGGCGCCACCATCTTTTTTTGATTTTTGTTTTGATTTTTTTTTTGTTTTTTTCTTCTTCTGTGAATGCACAGAAGCCGAGTTTCCGGCACTGCGCATGTGTCACCATCTTGTTTTTGACGTTTTTAAATTATTTTTTTATTTTTTTGCACTGCACATGTGCGCGCGCCCACGCGGCGCGTGCGTGCCCACGAGGCACGCCCACGCGGCACGGGAGGAAGCAAATCGGCAGTGAGGTAAGTTAGAACCCACCCATGATGTATATATGTACTAAATGAGAACAGATATGCTATTGGGATACTTATTCTAACAGCTTTCTCTAAATGTGGTCCCAGCAAGCATGTGGAATCCTCTTTCTCATCTCAACTGGGACTAACAAGGGACACCCAATGCAGCTAATAGCTCAGCTATTGTGTCAGTTGTCTTTTCCCCCTCTGAATGTATTTCACACAATGCAGGAAACTTTCTCTGAAATGGCTACGTTGCTTAGTACCATCTGTGGAGTGGTATAGTTTTCCCCAGAGCCCTTCCCAAGATTTATGCAACTTTGATTTACTGGCTATTTTCCATGGCTATCAGCAGTGAATTATTGTAACTCAACAGGCTCCTTAGGTTTTTAATGAACCAAAGCATGTTTCACAAGCCAAGGTTGTATAATGCTAGCCTCTAGTTCCTGCCTCAATCTTTCAAAGTGGATTACTCTGTGCCCATTGGACTAGCCAGTATATGCTTCCCGTTGGCACACAAAGATCGTAATATGCCAAATGGGCAGCAACTGAATTGGGGGAATTTTCTCTGTCTTTTTAACTTTATTTTTGTGTGGACTTTGAGGTGGATTTTATAGATTTTTAATTGTAAATTGCCTGAAGTCCTTTAGACAGTGAGATGGGAGGTGTATAAATTTGATTATTAAATAAATGAGTACCTCTACTACAGAATAACTGCCACTTCTCTGAGGTAAGCAAACAATTGCCAATAGAAGAGAACATTTGTAGCTAATGGGTTAAACTGTGGGTCCTCTCTATGCTTGGTTATTTTCTTACAGACATTTCACTACCCAACTAGGTAATATCAGTGCTGGTTGGGTAATGAAATGTCTGCAAGAAAACAGCCAAGCTCAGAGAGTACCAAGGACCTCACAGATAATAAAATGGATGACAAGAAACCAGAGCAGTTCAATGGAGCACCATTAGTGCAACAAAGATAAGAAACAGGCAGAGTTTCAATTGATGAATTTTCACTGCCATCTTGACTTTTTTTTTTTACCACCCCTGGTGACACTCATGATTAATGTATGGGCTTTCAAATACAGATATGCAAAACCTTATTGTGCTGATGAGTTTGTATGGCATGCCAGCATCCTCTATGACAGTGATGGCGAACCTTTTTTTGCTTGGGTGCCAAAAGGGCGCGCACATGCGTGATAGCGCACGTGCGCGTGCCCACACCCATAATGCAATATCCTCCCCCCGTGCATGCATGCACAACACCCCCCTGTGCTCCCCCCCCGTGCATGCGCGCAGGACTCACTGAAGCCTCCAGAGCCTGTGGATGGTGGAAAACGGATTCCAGCTGATTTTCGGCCTTCCGGGGGGCGGGGGGGGGTGGTTTTCGCCTTCCCCAGGCTTCAAGAAAGCCTCCAGAGCCTGTGGATGGTGAAAAACAGACCCAACAGCCCAACTAGAAGTTCATTTCCGAACTTCCGGTTGGACCGTTGGGCCATTTTTCACCCTCCCCAGGCTTCAGGAGGCTTTCCTGAAGCCTGGGGAAGGCAAAAACGACCTCCCCCGCCCTCCGGAAGGCTGAAAATCAGCTGGCCAGCGTGCACATGCGTGCTGGAGCTGACATAGGGCAATGCCTCGTGTGCCCTCAGATATGGCTCCGCGTGCCACCTGTGGCATGCGTGCCATAGGTTCACCATCACTGCTCTATGACATGACCAGGGAACCTGTAACAAGACAAAATCATATGAGTTGCAGAAACTTCACACTTTTTATGCCATATAATGCCAACACGCAGGGGAAAAAAATCTAATCTCCATTCCTTTTTAAACAATCTTTGGGGAGGAGGTGTCTTGTAAACGCAAACTAATATTTCCAGGTGAAATAATTTCATTTTAAAATTTTAAGTTATTTCACAGTTCTTAATGCCTGACTCATTGTTTCTCCATGTCTGGATACTCCAATTTTTTTATTCTAGAACCCCCAGAGATGTAACTTATGCTAACCATCATTTAACTGTATACTACCATATGAAATCCAAGCTCTAATGTTGTACAAGGTAGAAGGAAAGAGGAGAAGAGGACAACCAGGTGAATGGACTCAGGTACAGACTCAGGACTCAGGGTGCAACATTGGAAGACCTGAAGGAACATATTAGGAAAAGGTCATACCAGGGAAAAGCTATGTGATTGCTAGGAGCATTCCTTGGTGGTACATAATCAATCAATAATAATGTAAAATTGAATTATTGGTAACAGTTCAAGCACCACAGGTCTTAAGGACCCTAGAATTACAAGACCCTCTGGGGATGCAAAAGCCTCCGTGCCGTATCATTTCATTAGTACATATTTCAGTGATGTATATTGCGAAATGCAAACTGTAGGCAGGTAACTTCAGTGTGCAATTTCTCAAAGATATTAAAAACCATCATTAAAAACCAACCGATCTAAAGCATTGGTTCCTTGTTTAGTCCAACCATTTCAGTAAAGCATTTCTTCCTGCTACTTTCAGAATTAGTCTATTTCACAGTGTTAATTTCTCATGTGATTCAGGATCAAAACATAACTGCTTACATATTAATGACCAAATGTATTTGGTAGCTTTCAAAGCTGGAAATGAAGACCTCTGTTTAATAGACCTGGACCCAAGATTTTAGAATAGAAATCTATGTAAACATCTGGAGAAATAAAATGCAATGGTTAAAAACAGTGGTACTTAAACTATTTACCCCAATTACACCTTTCCCCAGTCTTGAATAACATCATTACCCCACTTTCTGTTGTTATACACAGCAGCTAAAGTCTCAGACTACCGTAGTTGATGCACTCACAGACAAGTAATTACAACCTGTTCCATTAACCCCATGATAAGCCTGCATTACCTCTTGGGGGTAATTACCACCAGTTTAATAATCACTGGGTTAAGGGCTCTACGCTAGAAACTGGGAGGCTGCAAGTGCTAATCCTGCCTTAGAATCAAAACCAAATGGTGGTAACCTTGGGCCAGCCCCCTTTTTCAGTCATCAGAACACAAATACAAAAGCAGATAATTCTGAAAATATTGCCAAGAAAACTGCAGAGACTTATCCAAACTCTAGAAAGAGTGCAGAGGAGAGCAACCAAGATGATTAGGGGACTGGAGACTAAAACATATAATTAATGATTGCAGGAACTGGGCATCCAAAGATGCACGCACAAACACTTCCCTCTGCTCAAAGAAATTGGACAGCCTAGCACTGCAAGGGCTCCAGACATAAATAGGAGATACTTGTTAAAAGGAGCATATTTCTAAGCTCGATTTCTGACATTCTCTGACTTGTGATTACAATTCCCAGAATTCTAAACAATATGCTACAGTAGCTGGCCACATTGATACTGTGAGAGGGACCTTGGAGTCCTAGTGGAGGAACTGGGCATGGCTAGTCTAGCGAAGAGAAGGACCAGGGGAGACATGATAGCAGTGTTCCAATATTTGAGGGGCTGCCACAGAGAGGAAGGGGTATTTTCCAAAGCAACTGAAGGCCAGAGAAGGAATAATGGATGGAAACTGATCAAGAAGAGATTCAACCTGGAAATAAGGAGAAATTTTCTGAAAGTGAGAGCAATCAACCAATGGTACAGCTTGCCTTCAGAAGTTCTGGGAGCTTCATCACTGGAAGCTTTCCAGAAGAGACTGGACTGCCATCTGTTAGAAACAGTGTAGGGTCTCCTGCTTGGGCAGGGTGTTGGACTAGATGACCTACAAGGTCCCTTCCAACTCTGTTAATCTGTTAAGTTTCAGGAGTCAGGATTGGCCTGAAGGCACTTTCCCCAATGAAATCTATAACATTAACATTTAAAGGGGGCTGGTGGCAAATGTCCTATTGCAGTTGTGCTGCACTTTTGTGAATCAGGAAAGAGAGATGTCTACTGTATCTAGAATATTGCTTGGATCATCATTTGATAATTTGGAGCTCACCTAATCTGATTTGGTGTGATCCATAGACTAGCCAAGTAGGGTTCAAACCCGAGCTTTGGAAATCAGAAATGTTTGTTTTCCTATATTTCTTGGCATGGGAAATTCCTGAATGGGCATAACTTTATCCTTTAAAAGAAAATTCAGTGCACTACAATACTGAGCTTTTCAAGAATGGAGATACCTGAGAGTGGATGGAAGAATTTAGCTGGGCCAAATGAAGTTGCTTCATGCTGGTTGTAAAGAATATATCACAGCATGCTTCATTAACTAGAGATCACTTCCAATAATGTGTATTTATATAGCAAATATATACTTAGTCACCGAGTAGATTGAGTTTGGTCTAGTTCATGTCAACTTCCCATATTTTTTCCTATATAAATATTTTTGACCAATGAGAATATATTCCTGAATAATTAACTAACATTTTGCAAATTAAAATTTTAATATATCTAGTATCTTCTATAGAGATGTCCATGGAGACTAGAGGCCAAAATCTGCAAGATGGCAGGTGCAGCATGTTGAATGAAGTTCTACTTGGTTCTGAATGGTCTACAGGGACAGGGCTTCAACCACAACATCACATCTGCCATCTTGCAGATTTTGACCCGCTCCCGTGGATGCCCTCATCTACTAGCAGAAACTTTAAAGGAAGATGTTATGTTCTAACTGTTTAAACTATGTTGCATGGTTCCAACCAGGTCCAGCGTTTGAGCGAGAAAAAGCTCAAACGCTATTGGCTGGTCTGTCTGACAGCTCCCTATAAAAGGGCAAGCTGTCAGACTGCTCTTTGCTGGTTACTGATACAAGAGCTGAAATAAAGAGCTGCTTTGGAAGTCTGTCTCCTGTCATCTCTACCCACTATCTAACAGTGGCGACGAGGGCTTGGGCCAGGAGATCTGGTCTGTCTGACAGCTCCCTATAAAAGGGCAAGCTGTCAGACTGCTCTTTGCTGGTTACTGATACAAGAGCTGAAATAAAGAGCTGCTTTGGAAGTCTGTCTCCTGTCATCTCTACCCACTATCTAACAGTGGCGACGAGGGCTTGGGCCAGGAGAACTGTGACTAGCTTCTTCAGCACTTTCAACCAGCCAGGCAGAC
>QLTV01001318.1:2506056-2520264 GCA_003457575.1 Thermophis baileyi | reverse complement strand
TCCTTCCTTCCTTCCTTCCTTCCTTCCTTCCTTCCTTCCTTCCACTTGCACATTAAAAAAGCCCTTTGGAACTCCTGTAACTGAGAATGCTGCACTGGGCTATCAAATCCGGATGCTGCAACATATATCTAGTATCTCTACCAGGGCATCCATGGGTTATAGTAAAACAAAAACAAAAATCTCTTTGATATGGTACACATAAAATACAGGTGAAGTATTTTGATTGCACCATTGTATGGTTGCCATCATGACTTTTGGAGTCTCATCCTGTGGACACCACTGCTTACTCACACACATCCTTTGTTTTCTAAAACTCAGAAACACCCATATCCCATTCAGAAGACCTTCCACAGTTTGGAGAACCTTTGGTGAGATGCGTGTGACTGCAGGGTGTGAAGAGAAAGAAAAATGTCTAATTTAAATAATGTTAGAATTACATGAAAATCTGCACATTTGCTATGTCTCTGTTCAAAAGTTTTGATGGTCTGATTGTTGATTTGGTTTCTTTGCAAGGTGACCCATTTGAGAAAATGTTTTTTCCCCCAGAAACTACCCCCTGCAAGTTCCTTAGTTCACTAGTGCAACATTTCTATAGTATATGATTTTCTTCTTCTTTGCATGCTTGGATTTAATAGCAGTGATTTTTCCTTTTCTTGTTTTGCAACAAGCAATTAGCAACTGCCTACAGCATGAAGCTGTCTTGGCTGTAATGCCATTTCAACCACTTACTGGAAGCATAAATGAGGGAACTACTAATAACATATTTTTTAAAAATGTGGATGTGTTTTTTAGAAGTCATTTCCATCTTACAGTATGAAAAAATACATTTTTACAAAAAGCATGAACGAGAAATGCTCTTGCCAAAATACAAAGTGTCCAGGATTTGGAGATGTGGCATAACATTTGGAAATGTTTTCTCTTGCTAAGTGATTCCAACATTTTTCTAGCTTTACAATTTATGAGTTTTTGAATAGGATGTTAGTTTTAGTGATCTGAGCAGATGCTTTACAATTCTTACATCTTGGCAGTAACACTGCAGATACTTCCATAAGTGGTGCTTAACATGGTATTGTTTTTTTGCCTTCCTTCCTGCCTTCCTTCCTTCCTTCCTTCCTTCCTTCCTTCCTTCCTTCCTTCCTTCCTTCCTTCCTTCCTTCCTTCCTTCCTTCCTTCCTTCCTTCCTTCCTTCCTTCCTTCCTTCCTTCCTATAAAGGAAGGAAGCCAACCAACCAAATTGGCTACAAATTTTGCTACCAATTCTCATGTAGGTTTGCTCTACAGGAGATGATTTCCCAGGCTCTGCTTGAAGATCTCCCAGGAGGGACAACTTCTATTTCCCTGAGGTTGAATTGCTCTTACTCTTAAAATGTTCTTTCTAATGTTTACCAGAAATTTAGACTTACGTAACTTACGTCTGTTCACTAGTCCTGTCATTCATGTTCTTGGTTAAGCTGGAGAAGGCAGTTTGCTGCCCGAGGCGAAGGACAAACTGTCTCTCCTACTAGACAGGCATGTAAATCTTCATTTAACACAGCCTGCTTTCCATGCAACACAACTTTCCTCCTCCATAGGATGCATAACAATTGTTTTATCTATAAATGGTGATCCACCACAACCTGTCCTGGATCTGTTACTTAATGTGACTATCCACCAGGGGTGAAATTCAGCAGGTTCTGACAGGTTCTGGAGAACCGGTAGTGGAAATTTTGAGTAGTTCAGAGAACCAGCAAATACTACCTCTGGGTGGCCCCAGAGTGGGGTGGGAATGGAGATTTTGCAGTATCCTTCCCCTGCCACGCCCACCAAGCCACGCCCACAGAACCGGTAGGGAAAAGTTTTGAATTTCACCCCTGCTATCCACTCTATAAAGTAGAGCAATGGGAGGTTGTGTTGTCTTTGGCTTAGAAGTTAAATTAATGAACTAGCACTGGGAGACCTACAACCCAATTCACTATCATGGAACTATCACTCGGTGACTATGGGACAGTTGCTATCTCTTTATCCAGCATACCTGAAAGTATTGTTGTGAGGATGAAATTGGACTGCTATGTATGTTAAGGTGTGTTCTCAGATGAATGATGTGAAATAAATCTGAATAAAACCATCATTCTTTCAGCCTTCTTTTCCAGCAGTTTGACTCTCTCTCAAAGTGGGTTGGCAGGAAATTGGCAGACACCCTATTTCAATAAAGTAGAAATATTATTGGGTTGGACTTACTTGACCCTTTGTAATGGCATGTGGAAATGACTTCGGGAGACAGGAGGAAACACTGTAGTCTAGATCAGGGGTCTCCAACCTTGGCAACTTTAAGCCTGGTGGACTTCAACCCCCAGAATTCCCCAGCCAGTTGCTGGCTGGGGAATTCTGGCAGTTGAAGTCCTCCAGACTTAAAGTTGCCAAGGTTGGAGATCCCTGGTCTAGATAATGGCCTGATAAATGACATCTGAGCCTGATGGAGGGATGATGTGGAGAAAGTGTCAAAAAAGGGACCCTTCCTAGTTTTAAGGAGAGTAAAAATAAGGGAGAGGAGGGGTACTTTCAGACTTGCAAGATTCTATTAATGTAACTTTACAATAAAGTTAGAGTATGTACTCGTGGTTGTGCTTCTTGTCTGAGCTACCTCAAAGGACTAATATCCTGGCCTTTCTTCCATGATGGTTGATAAAAGGGATCTTCTCAAATGAACCTGTACACGGTATTGCAGACTTTCAAATTTATAGCAAAACTGTTTCAATATCTGTAGTAAGGGTCAAAGGAATCTGAACTTGGAATTCAATACATTCTATGGATTTTGTTGTTTAGAAGTTTGCAACCACATTTCCATTTATTAGTGTTTTGAACATGATATTGGTTTTAATGATCTGGCAGTAATTGACCAATTGATAAGAAATGCTAAAAATGGTATCTTCCTTCCTTCAATCTGGAACTTCCTCCCTTCCTTCCTTCCTTCCTTCCTTCCTTCCTCCCTTCCTTCCTTCCTTCCTTCCTTCCTTCCTTCCTTCCTTCCTTCCTTCCCCTCCATCTATCCCTCCTCTCTCCCTCCCTGCCTCCCTCTCTCCCTCCTTCATTTTTCTGGTATTCAGAGTGGTGGATTTAAAAATATGGGTTGCTATTGTGTTTCTTTGGTGTACCTTTTTAATAAATAAATAAAATAAATAAATGTTGTCTTTTGTTTTGCTTCTGAGGACAACTCCCTTTGCCAAAATTTCTCCAAGTCAAGAGTTCACATGCTCATTATCTAATCCTTTTTAATTCAATAATCCTACATGGAACAAAGTACAGAAAGTCCGTTTTGCTTTGATCTGCAAGCTAATGGCAAAAGAGTTTCCTGGGTCAAAAAGCCATCTAAATCAGTTTTTCAGGTGTTGACCTGATGTATTATCCTGCATAAAGTCCTCTTTTTCAACAGAACTTCTGAAAAGAAAGAGACAAAAACCAATCCCCACTTTTGAACACAAATGTGCCTTCTGGCAAACCAGATCTGATTTTTGAACTTCGCTTGCTTTGAAATACTAGAGTAGCTGCATGATGTAATCTCAAGGGTTGAGCTGGATGAATGAACAGATGGCAACCAGCCCAGCGGGAAGGCTATCTGGCTTCACTGCTCACTTACTGAGGAAATATTTACACCACTAACCTCAGCAGCCCATGCCTTGCACAAATACACATTCTTCTCACAAGAAACCAGGTATTATTTACATATTATTACGAAATACATGAAAGCCAATGTTGGATGGATTCAGCTTAGCTAGACCAGATTGCTATTTGTTAAAAGAACCTCTGGTCAAGTTGGGGATTCTTGCCTCCAACCCCATTGCAACTTTCCTTAGTGCCACAATCTGCCAATTCAGAAAGATCTATAAGTCTTCAAGGAATTATTATGCCATCATATCACTGGTGTCCCAATTCCACTCTCTTAGCTATAACCAATATCATGTTCCTGGCTATAATTCTGCGCAGTGTTAAAGGCTATGTGTCAGAAATCTTGAATAAAACAAGGCTGTAAACATGTTGTCAATGTATTGTTAACAGAGAAAAAAGTGAATTGTATTATTAATATTACGAATTACGAAAGAGAACTTGTTCTGAAAAATTCTTTCCAAAGGAAGAGAATGTTGATGAAATGCTCATAGGTGGAGTTCATGCACAGATTTCATTATAGGGTGTGTACGTGAGTTTTCTGTCTTTCTTGTTCAATCATCATCTCAGCAGTCTCAGCTTCCTTGGCTTCCCACATTTCACCTAAAGCTCAGGGGAAGGGATGGAACGATGTGAAAAAGAAAACAAGTGTGTGGTGCAAAGTGCCCCAAAGAGAGGCTCTGAAAAGTGTGCCAGTGTGAGACTTCCCTGTTTGAAATGTAAAAGAAGTGCAGCCTTTTCAAGGTTCACAATGGCTGCTTCAAAGGCAAACTCTGTCTTTGCAAAACCTCTGGAGATGCACACTTATACAGACAATTGGGGATAGGCTTTGAGGCAGATGGGAGAACCTTGCAGATAATACAGCTGTTCTAACACTTCAAGCAGGAAAAGTATTGAATGTATACTACAGGTAGCCCTTAACTTACAACTGCAATGGAGCCTGCCAATTATGGTCATAAGTCATAATAGTCATAAAACAGGACATCACATGACTGACCCAATTTTATGACCCCCCCTTTTTTTGCAGTGGTCATTAAACAAATGACACAGTCATTAAGCAAACCCATTATTTGCTATGGAGTGAACCAGGTCGTAAGTAGTTTTGGGTGTATTATCTTCTAGAAAATATTCTAGAAATACTATACTCTAGAAAATATTCTCTAGAAAATAGGGAATTGCTTTCTATATTCGTTGATTGACTGTGTGTGCTATCAGCGATATCATTGTTCAAAAAGGAACAAAATCAGGACTGAATTTGATACATAATAATTTATAATTATTTCCTTGATTGTTCTCTTGAATACAAGTACTCCTTGACTTACAAACATTCATTTAGTGGCTTAAGTTAAAATGGCACTGAAAAAAGTTTATGACTGGTCCTTGCGCTTATGACTTTCATCAGGGGTGGGTTCTGGATCCTTTTGCTGCTGGTTCGCTCAGGGTCATGCCGGGCGCACGCGCGTGCTTTGCGCGCACGTGCTTTGCGCACGCGTGCTTTGCGCGCGCGTGCACAGCAATCAAAAAATAGCTTCTGCGCATGCGCAGAAGCAAAATCCAAGATGGCGGTGCCCACGGAGACACCAACAGAACTGGCTCTGTGACGGTTCTAAAGAGCCGGTTAGAACCAGTAGGAACCCACCTCTGAGTTTCATAGCATTCCCCATAGCCAGGTGATCAAACTTTGGCTACGTGGCAACCATTATGTATTTATGATGGTTGCAGCAATCTCACAACCATGTGATTGCCATTTGTGATCTTCCCAGTTAGCTTCGGCAAGCAAAGTAAATGGGGGTAGACAGATTTGCTTAACAACCATGTGAATCACTTAACAACTGCAATGGTTCATTTGACAACTGTGGCAAAACAGGTAGTAAAATCAGGCATAACTCACTTAACAACCATCTAGCCTAGCAATGGAAATTCTAGTCATAATTATGATCATAAGTAGAGGACTACCTGTAATTTCCTGGTATAATACTATTTTTCTTATAAACCTATGGAGCTGTCATCACCATTACCCTAGATCAGGGGTGTCAAATTCAAGGCCTTTGGGGTGCTTAGATCTGGCCCATGGGGCCGCTCTGGAAACAGCGAAGGACCGGCCCACGGTGCCTCTGCCAGCAAAAATGGAGTTCGTGAGGGCCACGCGTGCGACCCTCCCGTGCTCCATTTTCACTGGCAGACGGCTGCAGGAGGCTGTCGTGGCAGAAAATGGAGCCTCGATGAGTGACATCGAGCTGGCCATGCTCAACCTGGCCATGCCCCCCACCCCCCCCGAGATCAAACACAAACCTGATGTGGCCCTCAATTACTAGAAGCCAGCATGGTTTTGTTGAAAATAGATCATGCCAGACAAACCTTATTGCCTTCTTTGATAAATTGGCTAAATTAGTGGATCAGGGAAACATTGTGGATATAGTGGGTATAAAGACTTCAGTAAGGCATTTGACGAAGTAGATGCCTTACTGAATCTACTTCTTGTAGGATGGAACCATATGGGAAAGACAGATGGATTCACAGTTGATAGTGGCATGCACTGGCATACCTCAAGTATCTTTTGGGACCAGTTCTCTTCAACATCTTCATAAATGATCTAGTTGAGGGGATAAAAGGAGAGCTCATCAAATTTGCAGACAACATCAAGTTGGGGATAATTGCTCACACTTTGGAGGATACACTCAAGTTTCAGAAGGATTTTGACAGACTTGACCATTTGACCCTAGCTAGCTAGATGCAGTTCAGTGGTGAGAAAAGTAAGGTCCTGCATCTAGGCAGGAAAAATCAAATGCACAGATATAGAATAGAACAGTGATGGCGAACTTTTTTTTCCTTGGGTGCCGAAAGTACACGCGCGTGCTATTGCGCATGCACACGTGCCCACACCCATAATTCAATGCCCCCCACACGCCCTGATCCCCTGCGCATACGCGCACAACCCCCTTGCGCTGCCCCGCCCCCTGTGCATGTGTGTGCAACACCCCTGCGCATGCGCGCATGACCCCCCGCGCCCCGTTTTGAGCCTAGTAGGCCTCCCTAAAGCCTCCAGAGGCTGGAAACGGCCTGTTTCCAGACTTCCGGTAGGCCAGGTAGGCCCGTTTTTTGCCCTCCCCAGGCTCCAGAGGCTTTCCTGGAGCCTGGGGAGGGCGAAAACAGCCTCCCCCTCCCCCGGAGGCCCTCCGGAGGCTGGTACCACCCTCCCAGAGCCTCCGCGCGATCCAAAATGGGCCACGTGGAGACTCCTGGGAGGAGAGGGGTGGTGTGGGTGGGGCCAGCCAAAAATCAGCTGGCCGGGGCACGCATGCGCGCTGGAGCTGAGTTAGGGCAACAGCTCGCGTGCCCGCAGACATGGCTCTGTGTGCCACCTGTGGCACGCGTGCCATAGGTTCGCCATCATGGGAATAGACAGTACCTGGCTCAATAATAACTGTGAGAGGAACTAGTGAACACCTACATACACCTTAAGTATGAGCCAGCAATGTGCTGTAGCTACCAAAAACTGCTAATGCAGTCCAAGGCTGCATCAGCAGAGGGATAGCATCAAGATCACGAGAAATGATACTACTGCTTTATACTGCACTAGTGAGGCCACACTTGGAATACCACAGCCAGTTCTGGTCACAAAAAAGATGCTGAGTTCTTAGAAAGAATGCAGAGAAGAGCAACTAAGACGATTAGGGTGTGTGCAGGATAAATTGTACAAGCAACAGATAAGGGAACTGTGTATGTCTAGCCTAACAAATAGAAGAATTAGCTGTCTTCTGGTACACGAGGGACTGCCACAGAGAAATAGGAAGGGACTTGTTTTCCAAAGCTCCTGAGGGTAGGACAATCAGCAATGGGTGGAAGCTCATTAAAGAGAGATACAACTAAGGTAAATTTCCTGACAGTGAGAATTAATTAATGGGATAGTTTGCTTCCTGAAGCTGTGGGTGAACTATTGCTAGAAGTTTTCAAGAAAAGATTAGACAACCATTTGTTTGGGATTACATACAGTCTCCCGCCATGGGCTGGTGCAAAAAATTCTCCAAGGTTTCTTCCTTCCTATGATTCTACCCTATTTTCCCCCAAAATAAGACATCCCCTGATAATAAGCCCAATTGGACTTTTGAGTGCATGGCAATAAGGCCAAGCACTTATTTCAGGGTTCAAAAAATAAAAATAAAAAAATAAGACAGGGTCTTATTTTCGGGGAAACACGGGTATGAATCTACATCATAGCAATAGCAATAGACTTATACACTGCTTCACAGTGCTTTATATTGCCCCCAACAATCTGGGTCCTCATTTTATCTACCTCTGAAGAATGGAAGGCTGAGTCAACCTTGAGCCTGGTGAGACTCAAACTGCTGAAGTGCCAGCAGTCAGAAGAATTAGCCTGCAACACTGCATTCTAACCACTGCACCTTCATAGTCCATCAACATGTCTGAAATCAAAGGAAGCTTTCCCTTTCCAAGGAATATACTATCTGTGCTAGATGTTTTTCCTGGGTTCTTTCTTTCTACCCAATCATACGATATCTGCTAAACGAGACCATCTTATTGGAGAATCCTGGTCCCCCTTTTCCCTTTCAGCATGACAAGTAATGCATAGAGTTAGTCCCTTTTAAGTGGTGACCATCAGTGCATCATTTAGTTCGACACACAAGTCATGTAGTTAGAATTAGATGCCCTACAGCTATTCTTAACATTGATTCCAAGATTTATTATTTTTTTTTTGGGGGGGGGAGGCAATTACAGGAACAACCTTAAGGCAGAGGCACACAAATACATGTTTAGGATTGTACTTACCTTCCTTTACAAAAAGAGCCTTTCCAAAAATTACTGCCAAATTATAATTTAGAATGTGATGCAAGAAGAAAATTATTAGTAATACACGAAGGAGGGGTAGCCATGTTAATCATATTTAATTAAATAAAATTAACATTAATTAATGCCAAATGGGAATTTTAAATGTAATAGGAGACAGTTATTTCAAACACAAGGAGTAATCATACTAACTTATTGTTGATCGCACAATCAGCCAGATGCTCAGTCTGCATTTGGCATTTTTATCCACCTATCCAGTCCTTCTTAAGGATATGGGCTAGGGAGATGTTGCTGTTTAATAATATTAAAAGTATTGCCCCAAGATACAAGTTGTTCCAAGTAAAACTGCCTTTTGCAATTGTCTGATGGTGATTTTTAAGTGGTACTCCAGTTATTTTGAGATTACATCCAAGGTACTTATTGGTATTGGTACTACTTTTCAGGTGAAGTGAAAACTTAATAGCATTTGTAAGTTTGACAAGGTGCTACAAGACTCCTTATTTTTGGCTGCTACAGGCTAATTTGGCTTTCCTATAAAATCATATGAACCATCATTAATAAGCCAGGATGAAATGGTCATTTGGATTGCTCACAGATGTTCCACTATCACATAGCCAGACCCTAGATATAGATTGAAGCATCTGTTTTACCACTGTGGATGGATAATTTGTCTTGAGACTATCTGGAGATAAATCTAAGGAATCTGGAAGTCATATCTTCCTTTCCTTAAGTTACAGTCTTCTCCAGAATCCATGTTATGCAAATCATGATTACTCAGAAGAATTAATGTTAACCAGGGGTGGGTTCTAACTTACCTCACCGGCTGTTCGCTTCCTCCTGCGCTGCGTGGGCATGTGTGCGTATGTGCAGTGCCGAAAACCCAGCTTCTGCGCATGCGCAGAAGCAAAAAACAGCTTCTGCATGTGCGCAGAAGCCAAAAACAAAATGGTGGCACCTACGGCGCCACCGAAAGAGCCGGTTTGTGGGCATGGCCAACTGGCGATCGCTCCCGGTTCAGCGAACGGGGTAGGGGTGGGGGAATTCCCGCTACCGGTTCTAAAGAACAGGTCCAAACCGGCAGCAACCCACCTCTGATGTTAACCCAGTAATGCCATAAGGCAGGGCCTTTTTAGTGGTAGCATCTCCATTTTGATACTTTTGCTTTACAAAGATCTGACTGGAGTCAGCTTTAGGCCAGCTGGCTTTAAATGAATGTTTAATATTTCGCTCTGCTTTTTGGCTTCTTATAGATGACTGCTCTACATTTTATTCCAAAATAGTTTTTAAGTTGTCTGTTGTCTCTAAGGTCTCTTTTACGCTCAAGGAAATTCATTCATATTTTAATATAAATCAATTAATTAAAAACTGGGAGAGATAGATGAGGGAATCCCTGTGTCCTTAGTGGAAAATCTGTTTTGCTTCTCTTGCACAGCCTCCAGCAAAGGGAAATAAAACTGATTTTTATTGGTCATCTTGCAAAATGTTTGATAAATGTTTACCAGCAGATATAGGACATACATTTTTGTAATTACACCTTTCCAGCATGGTCTTTACTGATTTAAAAGGCAGGTGCTTCTCTTATTGTACTTCAGATGATGTAAATGTGCTACCAATTTGAGGTTAAAACAAACCACAGTTGTAATCCGCAGTAAATGCAGGTATAGCAGCCCTCTAGAGAAAGGACATGGGAATCTCATATTTGCAAATCTCAGGATCCTCCCATGCAGGAAGAAGGCAAAGTCAAAGCAAGAGAGGCATCCATGCATACACATAATGATAATCAGAGGTGGGATTCACATAATTTCCCTACCGGTTCGCCCAGCACCGAAAATGTGAGCGCGCACGCGCTCACGCTCGCTTTGGTCATGCGCGTGCCTTCTGCACATGCGTGCGGTCTTCCCGCGTGCGCTTTGCTTGAACGCGCAGCTTGCACGCATGCACATGGCTTGAAAATGTGGCTAAATAGGATGGCATAGCACTGGGGTGGGTGGGCAGGCCCACCCACCCGCAGGTCGCTACTACCGGTTCGCCCGAACCGGTCTGAACCGGCTGAATACCACCTCTGATGATAAGCCTGCTATTTTGAACATGGTTTAATGTCTAAATTACAAATGACTTAGTTCAAATAATAGCTCATTATGCTGAAAGATTCCTTTGCAGAATTCAGTGGCCATGTTCACACAACATGCTAAGCAAAACCATACTAACATTACAATTTAATGTGCGTGTGAAGCAATTCTTCAGCAATCCACAGTATTAGGTCAAAATTGGCAAGATGGCAAATGGAGCATCAGAATGAAAGTCCCTTTGAAACTGGTTTGTAAAAGAGCAGGACTTGGCATCAAGATAGTCTATCTTGTCAACTTTAACAATACTGTGTGCACCCTGTTACAAGCCGGGGTTTGTAAGTCAGCATGATAAATAAAAAATAGCAAGAAGGCAATTTAAGGTAAAGTTCTCAAACCTTGGGTTACATAACTCCATAGAACAATATTTTCCAAACTTGACAACTTTAGGATGGGTGGATTTCAATTCCCATACTAGCTGGGGAATTCTGGGAGTTGAAGTCCACCCATGTTAAAGCAGAGAGCAATATTTCCAAAGTTGCAAAGATAGAATCCCAAGTGATTTGGAGGAGATAGCTCCTACTGTGTGACCAATCATCTGCCAGAACAATTTTTATAATTTATCATGTAGCTTTGATTATTGGAGGGGGATGTTTATCATTTTAGGAGTACGTGGTATCACAATGATGGAGAAGCACCAAATTAAGGAATTGGGTTTTTATGAGGCTGCCTAATGTTCATAAGGATGTGCTGGTTGTGCTTGGAGCAAGCCCGTTGTTGCAAAGGAAAAGCATATATTACCCTGCTAAACTCACCTGCCCACAACAGCCCAATAAGCCTATCTGTTCCCAACAATTTAAAAAAGATTCTATCTTTGCAACTTTGGAAATGTTAATTAATTTCTTTGCTGGTCAGATTTGCATGTACAACACGGGTTTGCTTGTTTACAAACTAGCCGTGGGAACATATAACTTCATTAGTCTTAAAATTAGGACCTACAAGTGGTGCTATAGTATGAGATTTTAATCTGGTCCTTGAATAGCAACCTAGGTTTAAAGTCATATGTATAAGTATGTGTTTGCCCTTTTAAAACGTGTTGTCCAGAGAAGTAGAGTTTGTTTATATGAATAAATATAATCTAGTACAGTCTTCCCTTTTCAAACAATATGCGGTGATAATGGGACCTAAAGTCCAACCTACTTGGAAGAATGATATCCAGCCTTACTCCAATTGACATCACTATTCTTTTTCTTGAGATGAACAAATCTCATCTAGGGAAACTCCCATTCTGAAGATTGTTGCTTCATAATACACCATGGATAAGTTGTTCATATAGAACAGGGGTGTCAAACTCGCAGCGTCATGGCGGCATCACGTGATGTATTGGGACTTTCCCCCCCTTCGCTAAGCCGGGCATGAGCGTGGCCAGCGCGTGACGCATCCGGCCCGTGGGCCGGGAGTTTGACAGCTCTGTTATAGAACAAGAGATCCTTGTTTTTTGTAATTGAAACTAGCTATGTATGGGCCCAGGATAAGACAGGCAAAGTTGTGAGGAAATGATAGAAAAATGTTTATAGAGATAAGTTCATGTGAAGAATGTGGGGAAGGCCTCTCCCATTTTTTTTATCATAAACTTCTTGTTAATTTCTACATGGAGAGACTGATGTTTATTTTCCTTCCCTAAATGTATATGAATCTTTCTCCCACTTGCAATCTGACCGTGGCATAGTCCAGATTTCCACCATCATATAATGGATGGAGTGTTGATTGACTTCCAAGTGAGTTAAAAGCAAAGGAACTCCTACAGATTCTTATTTTGTTCTGGCCATGCACAAGTCTATCATATTCCACATTACAAAAACATGAGATAAAAATATCCTGTCGGTGCTTTACTAGTATTTTGGATATTTTCTTGAGTTCAACTTTCTCTGCCATTTCATTCTTGCTGATAATAATCAAGGGACTCAAACACTGGTAGGCAAAAATACAGGTTGGAAAACACTCAAGAAATAGCGTGGTTAGAATGGAGGATTAGGATTGGGGAAAGCTTAATTATCAGGTGACTACTGAAGTTCATTGGATAATTTGTTGTCTTTCTTTCTCTTTCAGCCTAAACTATCTTATGTTATTGGGAGAAGAAACAAGGATTTGGGACACATTTTTTAAGGCATCTGGTTCAAGAGATTACTCCATTTTGGAACAATCTTAATGCTAAAATAGTGTTTTGGGGAAAGAATAGAAACAAACAAACACTTATTCAGAAGTTTAAGCAATTAAACAATGAGCCATGGTGACACAGTGGTTAGAATGCAGTATTGCAGACTAATTCTGCCCACAGCCAGATGTTTGATCTTGACTGGCTCAAGGTTGACTCAGCCTTCCATTCTTCCAAGGTCTGTAAAATGAGGACCCAGATTGTTGGGGGCAAAATGTTGACTCTGTAAACTGTTTAGAGAGTGCTGGAAAGCAGTATGAAGCAGTATATAAGTCTAGGTGCTATTGTTACGGCTATGATGTAGATTCATAGAATCATAGGAAGGAAGAGACTTTGGAGATCTGACAAAAATTAAAAAAAAATAATAATAAAAATAATATATACATGAATTTATATATATATATAAATATATATAAAAGAAGAAACGACAGACGTCATGATCTCCAGAACTTTTTAAAAATTTATTTATACTTAGCTTTTCGCCGTGGGTTGTTGCCTACGACGAAACAAAGGGAGGACGCCTCTGGAAAGAAGATATAATTTAAAATTTATTTATACTTAGCTTTCGTCAGCCCCTGCTGACATCGTCAGAGTGTAAAATCCCCATTGAGGAAATGCTTGCTTTTTATGTGTTGCAGATCAATTTAGTCCTTGCACGCATAATGGGCCCACACCCTTGCTTCCCCCTGTAATTAGCTTTGTTGTTTTTACCTTAGTCATGCTGACTAAAGGGGGTGTGATTTTCATTGCCTCCTTCCCCATTGTGTATTGCCTCTTTCTCTCCCGGGGGTGTGTGTGATGCAAAGCTATCAGATACTACTTTGGAAGCATTTCTCTCAGCTCCCTCCCCCTCCTTGCAGGGGCTGACGAAAGCTAAGTATAAATAAATTTTTAAAAAGTTCCAGAGATCATGATGTCTGTCATTTCTTCTTTTATAATCACACCTGGAACTCGCATTTTTAGGACAATTTGTTATATATATAACAAATAATATAATAGGAACCCACCCCTGTATATATATGCATATGAATATATATATACAGGGGTGGTTTCCTCCCGGTTCGGACCAATTCTCCTGAACCGGTAGCGGCCCGGTAGGGGCCGCCATCTTTTTTTAAAATTTTTTGGATTTTTTTTGAATTTTTTTTTGAAAAGTTTACTTGGCAGTAAGGCTACTCTCTTTCCCACTGAAAGAGAGTAGCCTTACTGCCAAGTAAACTTTTTTAAGGTTAGTCCCCTTCTTCCCTTCCCTTAGGCTTTACATAGTTGAAAGATAGGATATTGAATTGATTAGTATCAGGTGTATTATAGAGAGAAATGAAAACTTCTGTAACAACAGATATTTTGTGCCCAGACCAGGTGTGTGTGTGTGTGTGTGTGTGTGTGTGTGTGTGAGAGAGAGAGAGAGAGAGAGAGAGAGAGAGAGAGAGAGAGAGAGAGAGAGAGAGAGAGAGAGAGAGAGAGAGAGAGAGAGAGAGAGAG
>QLTV01001318.1:2491759-2501878 GCA_003457575.1 Thermophis baileyi | reverse complement strand
AGTGTTGGCTGGCGGGCCCGCGGGGGAGGGCCTTCTCTGTAGCCGCTCTGCCTCTGTAGAACAAACTTCCCCCCGAGATCCGTACTACCCCCACCTTACTGGCTTTCCATACAGCCGTTAAGACCTGGCTTTTCCGGCAGGCCTGGGGCCAATAATTGACTGATTGGCCCATGTTTGTTTGTGTGAATGTTTTATTTTAATATTGATTTATTTTTAAATTGTTTTTTTTATATATATATATATGTTTCTATTGTTGTCTTTTTTTATATACTGTGAGCCGCCCAGAGTCCTTCGGGAGTTGGGTGGCATACAAATTTTGCAAAATAAATAAAATAAATAAATAATACAGTGTTAAAACATGATAATTATATAAATGTATTAGAAATGTAATTAAATAATATTTGCATTAAATAGAGTTGTAATGATTTTCTGTTAAAATGTGAAAGCACAGTATAAGTTAGAAATCAAAATAACAAGGCTTTGAGAATTCCATAATTGGTGTGATTTAGTGATCAGAAACAACTCAACATTGAGCATATTACAAGAAAAATAAAGAAGACAAATATTTCCCTGTCAATTTATGTGTAAACATTAAAAGATAGGGAATATTACACCGTAAATGTTAAGAGAACCAATATATTTGGGAAATGTACTTTTTATGGATTATAATGCTTCACTTCTCTTGAACTAAGTGAAAGGACACAACTGGAATTGGATGGGTCTTCTGTGGCCCCATTTATGCCATTCCACTGATACCAAAATGTACGGTAGAAACCACAGACTTCCGGTTTGACATCGCGGCAAGAATGGCTGGAAAATAGCAGGATCCGCCGAGCCTGGTGAAATCCAGCTGGTAACCACTGCCGGGAAACTCTATGGGGTCACAGCCACCTTGTAGGGGTGGTGAAAGAAGGAGAGGCACTTCACTGACCACGAGGAATCTGCAATTTCCTTGTTAGGTCCGAAGCAAGCTCTCCCGAACGGCAGCAGGGACAACGGCCATTTTTGGCAGTCACAAAGCTGGGACAACTGGGACCACAAAATTTGTGCTGGAGCGGTTTATGGACAGAGTATTGAAACTGGACTTCTTAACATTGGATTTGGGAATAAGAATGCCATCTACTGCAAGAAGAGAAGCACTACAGCACTATAGCCTCAGTATACTTAGTGAAAGTGAATTCAATACACTCTAATACACAGAATGTACAGTCTAATACACAGAATAGAAGTAACAACATCTGGAAGATGACCTGACCTTGACTTCATGCTAGAAGACGACTTGGATAACTTGAGAGTATTTAATGAGTTTCTTTTTTCTTTTTGCTTCCCTTCTGAAGATTTTCAAAAGGAACTAACTTGCAAATAACTAAATTTTATTAAAATTGGCTATTGGACTATGGATTTGAAAGATTGGAGGAATCTAGTGGATTAACTTGGATTTGGACTATTATCGTTATTCAATAGAACACTCTACGAGTTAAAAGAAGAAAGGTGACAGAAGAAAAGAGAGGGGGGGGAAGGAAAGTTAAATAAGCCTTTAAAATTTGAACTGGGAAGATATATAATGGGAAACTTTAAGGTTGTAAATCACTAAATAATTTTAAAAAGTATAAAAGGAGACTTAATATTGAGACATTGGAATTACAGAAATATACTGAGTAATTTTGATTAATTGTTATAAAATGGATTTTTGGGAGATGATAGAGGTATATGAAGAGATAGTTTTGATGTTAAAAAGTGTGCGTGAATCTTTAAAGAACAATAAACAGGAATGAATGTAGAAGTCACTCAACAAGTGGGGGAAAAAGAGGTACATGATATTCAAGAAATAGATGAGAAATTAGAAGAAACTCAAAATGAGATGCAAGAAGCTAAAAATAAAGAAGAGAAAGGATTAATAAGTAGGAATCAATCAGATAACTCCTCAAAAGCTTATAATAGAATAGAGAGAAAAGAGAAAAACTTTTCCCCCCAAAAAAGAGAAAGACTTAAAAAAGAAGGAAAACTTCTTAAAAAAAAGGAGTCTTGTTGATGGGTGTTCAAATAATACAGCAGAAAGAGACAAAGTCTATTCAGAAGGGAATGTTCAGTAGGCACAAAAATATCAAAAAGAACTATAAGAATCCAAGAGAGAGAGATAAAAGGCTGATTAAAAAGTCAATAAATGATGGGATCTTAGAAAGGTTTAGAGATGATGGATAATGAGAAGATATATTAATAAAATGGGAAAATACTAACAGGGAAAATAGTAGTATATATATAAAATAAGTTAAGACTAGTAGATGGGAATTTAGGATTAGAAAATTTAATTGTATTATTAACATTTACAGTGTGTTAAACTATATTGTGAATTTAAAATATTAAGGATTGGAAATTGTGGGGATCTTGAGATACACTCCCGGGATTCATTAAATATTGTTAATATTTAGCATTATTAGTAATCCTACACATTTGGAATATTGAAGTTATGGTGAAATAATGAGTAATTTTAAAAATATTATATAATAGTATTTAGTAGGGGATAATAAATACATGGCGCAAATAAATGTTATTTATGTTTAAATGAATTAATGGGAAAATGATAAAGGATAATGAAAAGAGAATAGCATTGTTGAAGTTGGAAGATTAGGACTACACATACTGATTTGTATTATTATTATTATTATTATTATTAGTTGTTTAAAATAGACTTGACCCAGTCAATCTACTGTCCACAAAATATGTATGTTTATATGGAAAAAAATAAATAAAAAAAATTGACAAAAAAAAAGTAGAAACCACAACTGAATGGTATTAGGGGGAAAACCCACACTTCCTACACGGGGGGGGGGGGGGGGGGATTTGTGAAATGGATGCAGGCAAATTCTTTTCCATCTTGGATTTGTGGGCATGATACTTTCACATTGCTTTCTATAAAATAATCCTGTTCCATACACCTGACAAACCAAAAACTCTTTCTTGCAGCCTTTTAGAGATACCATCACTAACACTGATAAGTGTTGATTTTGGTGTGTACATCCATTTCTGTCCCCCCCCCCTGGGATTTCTGTACTGGTTTAAAAATGGTGTTTGTTTCAAAAATATCTAATAATAGAAGACACTCCTGATCCATCCTTTCTAAAAAAATTTGTCCATCTATACTGCCACAGCTCACACAAATATGATTAATTAGTGAGAACAAGTCAAATATCAAACCTTCTTGTTGAAGGTGTCAAAATAGTCAGGATGGGGGCCATGAAAATCCCACCATGTAGGCATCCATGTTTCTTATGTTTGTCGTTGTATCATGAAAGAAGAAAAGAAAGCAAAGGATGTAGACTTGAGGAAAACCAAGAAGTAAAAAACACATTCCATCCATGGGTGTCTATTCAAGATAATATTATTGCCTAATCAAACTATCCCTGCCTCAATTTCTCTGATATAAAGGGGCATTGGAAGGCACATTTTGAAACAGAACGCATGCCCCTGCTTTCCTTCCCTTCCCTTTCTTAGTTCCGCTTGACATCTGAGTAGAGACCACAACTGCATACCAGTCCGAGATTTGCCTGATTAAAAACAGTTTGCTATAAGTCACATCATGTATAAGACACAAGGTTTCTGTCAAGAGTCTTGCTACTGACAAAATAAAATAAAAAAAATGGGGGGGGGGGAATGAAAACAAGAAAAAGAAGTTTGCTTTTATTGTTAGTAAGGAACTAGTAACTAGATCCACAGCCTGCTTCATGCTAGCTTTGTAATTATACTATTTTAGTGGTAAGCCAAACATTTTAGCCAAGAGTAATTTAGACATTCTTGAGCTATATTCATCCCCCCCCCTTTGAATGTTCATCTTGAGCCTTTGAACAACATATAATCTCCCTGCATTTCCCTCCCTTCCTATGGTTTCCTCAAACTTTTGGTCTAAAGAAACAAATGCATCTTATTTGGCATAATTTTATGAAACCCATTGGAAACAGGCATTGTTTCATAGAACAAACCTATTTTTATTCCAAGATTGCTTCCTGTGGTTTCATTTTCTATGCGCAGCTTTGAAGTTAAGTCTTGCCTGAGTGAATAGCAATGAACCAGGAGGATGCCTTAGGCCTACCTTCCCTAACCCAGTATCTTTTAGATATCTTCAATTGGCTGGGGATGATGGGACACGTTACTCAACACATTTGAAAGATGCCAGCTTGGGAAAGATGTTCCAAGCTTGGGGAAACTTTAGTGTTGATGTGGCTGAGAACTACCACAACTATTTCAATAGACTCTTTCAATTCATATTACAAAATCATCACAAAAAGAAGAGCATATATAGGAACTTAACATAACAAGGAAAAATGAACTGGATCCAATGTTTTATATGTGCCCTTCATTTTTGGATCAGTGCTGACTTTTGTTTATTTTTAGGAAGGCCTGAGCTCCACCTTCCTGGTAGCCTGTTCTTTCGAAGTATCTCATGAATGGTTAAAACAAATTATAATAATAAAATGAGAATCAATTGAACTATAGCACAAAGGTACTGAGAGGCAGACATGAAAGAAGCATAAAAAACCAGATATCCAACTGATTTAATTAATGTGTTAAAAAATGTGGGAAAATAATCTTTTTTTGTTCTATCGTGTTACATATATCGTGTTCTTTGTTTCTTATGTTTACTTCTATTTTTTCCATTATGAGATTGTATCTCCTATCCAACCATTGATCATGGTTAAATCCAATCCAAACATTGATCATTGATCACTTTGAGATCTAATTCATTTCAAAAACACAAAGATGTTTTGTACTTTCAACTAATATTCTGATTTAGGATGATTCTGTCTAATCTTGCTAATCTCAAGCAATTTTGGAGCTACAATCTTCTTTCTAAATTATAGACAGTATTAAAGGACTCTACCATTTGTCAGATAACCACATCCTTCATAGTCTCTAAAACGAACAATAATTCAGTGTTTGAATTTTAAAGACAGAAGTATGAAATGGAATCAAACAAATTCATTGTATTTTTCCTGGAACAATTGCTCCAGAACCCTACTGGAAGAAGATGAGATTACTTTAACTATAACCAAGACTTTAATATTAGCCTTCCAATAATATTTATAGCATTAATTCCCTGCTTTGTCTTGAATTTGATAACTGTTCCGCAGTCTAATTTTTTGCATGCTTGTTCAGAAATATATCCTAAGTAGGGGATGCATAGACTGTAATGGTTTTTTAAAAAATAAGTAATAAAAAGGAGAATAAAAGAGTTATAATGAGCCTGACCATTATTGGCTGTAAAATTAGTTCTCCCATTTGGTGGCTTGAGCAACACTTATAACTGTTCCATTACTTTATGGCACTTTTAGAATCGTTTTAGCAAACCTTTCTAATTTGGAAGATAGAATAGATTAGAAGACAAGAAGGATTTCATGAATTATACAAACTTCATATTAACTTTTAGCATGAAAGCAGAGACTTTTACTCTGCATCATTGTATAAATAGAAAGAAAACATATGTTTCTCTGATTGTATTTATTGTATATAAAATAATCCAGCTTTCTTTGCCTTTTAATGCATTTTCTGTTTTAAGATTTGGATGTTATGCAGTGTTCACCAGGCCCCTGAACCGAACAGTTTCCCCAGATTGCTATACTATACTGAGGAGGCCTTCATTGTAGAGCATTTTCTGAGTAGCAACCCTACTGATTCATCCCAAGCCCTTCAGAACCACCACAATGTCAACAAATAAAAAAAAATAAACAGAAGCCAAGTTTTCCAGTGAAACATACTAAGGCATTGACTGATTTCATCCACTGACAGCAATGTCTCTCCCTTCACACAATCCTAGATTACATGTGGTAAAGGATCACAACTGCATTCTCTAAAATAGGGGTCCCCAACCCCAGGTCCATGGACTGGCACCTGTCTGCAATGTGCCAGAAACCAGACCATGAAAACAAGTGAAGCCCCATCTGTGGGATGCAGGCAGCACACGAAACCATACCCCCTCCAGTTCACGGAAAAATCTCTCTCCACGGAACTGGTCCCTAATGCCCAAAAGGTTGGGGGCTGCTGCTCTAAAAAAATAGTGTGGGTATTTGTATGAACATGGCTTTTGACTAATACAAATAAGAAGAACCTGAAGAAACAGTGGACCGCATAGTTAGTTGCCTGCAAGAAGATCACACTGACTACCTACAAACAACCTTAAGATAAAGTAGTAACAATGGTGCATTGGAAGATCTACAAGAACTATTTGTCTGCAAGCAAGAACTGATAGGACCACACAATAGAGAAAACAATAGAAAATGAAGAAGATAAAGTGCTCTGGGATTTTAGAATTGAAACAGACAAGCATCTGCCACGCAACACCCCAGATTTAACAATTATTAATAAGATTAAAAAAAATCTGGACAGCGGGGATTGTAATAGATTCTGCACAAAGCAGAACTGAAGTTAAAAAAACTAGACAAAATCACAAAATACAAGATCTATAAACAGAAGTAGAACAACTGTGGCAAAAGAAAGCAAAAGTAATCCCAATAATTAGTGCTGGAGCATCACTTGAACATCATTGACATGGACAAAATCACCATCAGTCAATTGCAAAAGGCAACTTTATTTCAAACAGCTTACATTCTGTGGCAATATCTTTAACCCTATGAAACAATAATATCTACATATCCAGGTCCTTAGGAATGATTCAATAGGTAGATAAAAATGCCAAATTCGGTCTAATAATTTCTAATCACAATTCACTGTTTCTCATGTTTGTGGCTTTGTAGCTAAGCCTGCATTGCTTATCCAAATGAAAATAACACAGCAGATATAAAAAAAATAAAGAAAGAATGATTTCATTTCCTAGATAGCTAATTTTTAAACAACTTCTTACCGTAGGTAAAGCAAAAGGGTGGATGAGGCAAGATTTTAAAGGAAAATGTCTTTATTTATTTTTATTTGTTAAATGTACTGTATATGTGTATATTATATATGGGTATGTTGGTGGGAAAGAGGGAATTGAAATAGTTGGATGAACTTTGATTTTTAACAACACACTGTTCTGAAAAAACAAGCAAATAGAAAATAAAAACAGGGTATAGATTATAAGGGATGGTAACTGGAATGTGTCTTTAGTTTTTGATCTTTCCATGCTAATGACAAGCAACTTGAACATGCAAGAAACCAACAGCAACCTTCAGGTAACCATTTGGCTTGAACGTGCCCAATCTTGGGATGGGTGAGTGAGAAATTATATTGAATTATAAGATGAAAAATCTTCCCCACATCACATAATATTGTCTGACAAATAGAAAGGGAGAAATGACTATTCGGGGGAGGGGGTCTTTGGTGTCCTCTCAGTTTGGTTGAGAACACCAAAGACACTTCCTTTAAACTTTCAACTTCCTTTCAAATATTCTCCTTTAAATAACTATCAGTTAGTGGAACACTGGAATGAACTTACTGGGAAAGGAGAAGGAAGGGGAGAAATAGAGATACAGTAAATTCTTATTATTAACTAGCTGTACCCGGCCACGCGTTGCTGTGGCTCAGTCTGGTGATCACCCGTGTTGTAATATTGTTCAGGATGCAATTCTACATCGAACGAAGCAGCAGCAGATCGATTTGGTGATGACATTCCCAATTGATTGAGAACTTTGTTCGCGATTTCTAAGCAGAAATCTTCAATCATTATCAATGCTTCGTTGTAGAATTCTGCTGTGAAATGCATGTTCATATTTGAATTTTCCTTGTGTATTCGACGGAAAATATCTTCAGCCATGTGTGATTTATATTGGAAATGTGGAAATCGTAAATGGATCATAAATCAGAAACATTGAAATGGAATCGTAATATTTAGTATAGTGTGTGTTGCTTTTACGTCCAACAGATGGCGCTGTTTTTCACAAAAAAACATGTTGTTACCTGTCACAGGTGTGACATCTATATAATATAGGTATATAAAAACACGCGCGTATTCGAATACAACGTTGTGTCAAAATTTCAAAGCAATCGGTGAAGAACTTTCGGAAATTTAAGATTTTGAATAAACGAACATTTACATTTTTATTTATATAGATAGTAATTTCTGTTCTACTATATAAGGTTGCCATGAGAACTGAAATATTTTTATCGACATCGAAATATTTTTATCAAACACTGAAACCTCAACTGGGAATGTGTGTCTTGGGTAATTCAATTTTTCCACCCCTCTGATGTTTGTGAATGGGAAAGCACTGTTAAGAGCCGTGGTGGCGCAGTGGTGAGAATGCAGTACTGCAGGCTACTTCTGCTGATCACCGGCTGCCAGCAGTTCAGCAGTTCGATTCTCACCAGGCTCAAGGTTGACTCAGCCTTCCATCCTTCCGAGGTGGGTAAAATGAGGACCCAGATTGTTGGGGGCAATAAGCTGTAAAACTGCTTAGAGAGGACTGGAAAGCACTGTGAAGTGGTATATAAGTCTAAGTGCTATTGCTATTAAGTATTGGGTTTTTAAAAATTTTTATTACAAATATATATTAGTTAATGGGTGAATTCACAAATATGGAATTGGGAGTAATGAGAATCAACTGTATTTAAAAGAATAGGAAGCAGTTGCAGCAATGAGAAAGTAAGCAATGGATAATTGGAGATATTGTTTCTCCTCCCTTCCTCTACAAGAAAAATCAGATGAAGAAAAAGCTCGAAATGGAAGCTGAGTGTGTTGAATAGTCCCTGCATGCTGATTAACAGAATACAAAACAGACAACCGACAGTGATAGAGAGATGGGGTCTCCACAAGCAGCTGATCACAAAAGGGGGCAGCTTTGATATAACAATGTTATTGAATTTTTATAAAATGTACAAATAAAAATGAACACAAACTAAAAATCTAGAAGAGAGATAAGGATAAAGAAGATAGAAATCGAAGTGCAGAAAGATATAAAGAAAAAAGAAAGGAAAACATAAATATATACAAAGAATGACTTCTGCCTTCTTCTTCCAAGGATATAAGAAACACTTACATTCAGCTCTTAATTCAGCACTATAATATAGTGACCGTTTGCCAAAAAAAAAAAAAAAAGTTTAAACAATCATCAAATTCATATGTCATAATTTGATTTTTCCCATCTCTTGCAAAATGTCCTCAAAAGGCTTCCAGTTGTAGATAAATTTCTTCAGTGATATTTCTCTCACAAGAGCTGTTAATTTAGCCCAGGGGGGTCAAACTCGATTTCATTGAGGGCCACATCAGGGTTGTGTTTGACCTTGGGGGGCCGGGCTGGACGTGGCCAGGGTGGGCGTGGCCAGCTCGATGTCACTCGTGTCGGGGGCGTCTGTGGTGGCCTGAGTTCTCTGCCAGTGAAAATGGGCTTCTGAGCTCGGTTTTCAGCTGCAACGGCCTCCTGCAACCCTTTGCCAGCAAAAATGGAGTTCGCAAGGGCCATGTGCGGCCCTCCTGAGCTCCGTTTTCGCTGGCAGAGGCACTATGGGCCGGTCCTTCACTGTTTCCAAGGTGGCACCCCAGGCCAGATCTAAGCACCCCGCAGGCCGGATCTGGCTCCTGGGCCTTGAGTTTGACACCCCTGATTTAGCCATTGTTGCTAAATTAACATCTTTGGTTGTAGCCATCACTTTGACTTTTCAATCCTCATTCCCTGAGGAGACTCATGCATTTCTTGCTGCATTTTGCCATCTTACTTCACAACTGTATCAATATTGTCATCCTTTTTGGCTTTGACTTGGACTGATTTTTTAAAAAAAAGTATTTGGAGACTGGCCTTGGCAGTTATTGGTGTGAGTAATCAATTGGGTGTTGGTGCATATGGTATGTTAGATGAGCTTTATTTATTTATTTATTTCTAAAATTTATATGTCGCCCAACTCCCGAAGGACTCTGGGTGGCTTACATCATATAAAAAATAAAAATAAAACATATAAAAACAATTTAAAAAACCATATCCATATTAAAATAAAGCATTCACACAACCATACATGGGCCAATCAGACAACTATTGGCCCCAGGCCTGCCGGAAAAGCCAGGTCTTAACGGCTTTATGGAAAGCCAATAAGGTGGGGGTAGTACGGATCTCAGGGGGAAGTTGGTTCCACAGAGTCGGGGCGGCTACATAGAAGGCCCTCCCCCGCGGGCCCGCCAGCCGACACTGTCTGGCTGATGGG
>QLTV01001318.1:2461200-2473237 GCA_003457575.1 Thermophis baileyi | reverse complement strand
AGTCCTAAAACGGGGGGGGGGGGGAGGTGAGAAGGTGGAAGGGAACAGTTTTCAAAGGTATCTCTAGCAGACCTGTGGAAAAATCTCTATTAATGACCTATGAATGCAGGACGCACTCGACAGAAGAATTAACTTGGACTAAACTGCCTATGGGTTATCCATCAGCAAGGCCTGGAACTGATGCTCATTGTGGTTTTTTTTTGTTTTTGTTTTTTGTTTTGTTTTACTTTTTTCTTTAAAGGCAGTTTAATTCTTTTTCTCTCATCTTCAGAAAGAATTGTGCCTGTTTCTGAAATGGAGAAGCCGATTCCTTAAAACAATAACAAAAAGCCACATTGCATTTTAACTCTAAGGTATTTAAGGGGAGGGGGTAATTCCATAGAGAAATAAGGATAATTTGCATAATCATGAACAGTCTGAGCTGCCTTTGCTTAAATTTGCTGGGGGATATTTAATGAAGGTAATACTTCTGTGCTGTTTTCACCTCAGTATTAAGCAGCCTGGTATCCAGAGGTCTCACGGGGAACTATGGGGATTATAATTTTATTAGAAAGTAGTGTGACCTGTCAAAGATTGTCCCCTTCCACAGTTTCTGAATAACAAATTTTGAGAGATCTAAGACAATTAAGCAAGATTAAATCTCTAATGTAGGTTTCCCCAAATTAATACCCAGTTGGAATAGCTCAATTTCCATCATGGCTTGTAAATCACGATGGCTGGGTACACAGAACATACATGTAGTCCTCATGTTATGACCATAATGGATCCTGCCCATTTTAGCCATAAGTCATGATGGTCGTAAAACATATGAGCAACCCAAGTTTACAATCTTTGCCATAGTGGTCATTAAGCAAAAGCCGCAGTCATTAAGGTATCAGGTGCAAGAAATCAGGAACCAGGGTTGTTCAAATGAGTACAACTTTATTCCATGTTAATCTCTCTACAAGAACCTCAAATACTAACAGTCAAAGCAAGTTGGTGGTAGGTAAGAGGAATTCAAGGAAGGCTGGACCTAGATCTTTCATGGCGTTGTTGGAAGAAATGTCCATCTGGGTTCAGTTCCAAGTGGGGAGAAAGACACTGGAAACATGGAGGCTGCTTGGAAAGATGGTTTTTAATGGTGGATAGGATCACATGGTTTGAGGTCCTGGGCAAAAAAGCACATGGTTGAGAGAGAGAGATTTATACCCTCTGCTCGGCTTTGAATTTGAGCTTGTATTCTGATTGGTTGTCAGACTCCCATGGGGCCATGCAGGGGTAACTTTGTAGAGTCTTTTGAGCCCCAAGCTTGGTTGAATCTGGCTGTTGCTGGGTGATGCAATCTCCCCAGGTGCCACGTGGTGAGTTCTGTTGCTAGATGGGTAGAGAGCTAATCCTGTCTTTGTTGGATCTTGGGTGAGGGCATTTGCTTATGAATAGACCTAGCTATCTCTTTATCTCTTAAGTGCTGACATCTGCTGTGGGCTATTGAGGAGGATGGGGGCTATTAAGAGTGAGTCTGCTTCCTGCCTAAAAAACATGTTTCTCCATTTCTCATCCGGAGAAATATAATATTCTGCCTTTTTAATATTTCCTAGAATATTTCATTTTCCTAGGAGAGGGGTGGGTGCTAACTTCCTAAAGTGTGAAAGGACTCCAAAATGATGTTGCACTTGACTCCTTCCTTGAGTTCAGCCTGGTCATCTCTTACACTAACCAATGTTTGCTAAGGGGCTAGTTTTGCTGAAAACCAGAAGTAATTTCCAAACCATCATATGATTATGTGATCCTGGAATGCTACACATGGCTATAAATGCATTACAGTTGCTAAGCGTCTGAAGTGTGGTCATGTGCTCCAGAAGAGAGAGAACCATCAGAACCTCAAATCTGAGTGGTAAATACTTTGAACAGTTGCTAAGCTAAGTAGTAACTACGACTACCTGCGTGGATCCATAATCAAGCAAACAACATGATTGTTTAACACAGGGCTGTCAAACTCGATTTCATTGAGGGCCACATCAGGGTTGTGTTTGACCTCGGGGGGGGGGCTGGAGTGGGTGTGGCTAGGATGGGTGTGGCCAGCTTGACATCACTCGTGTTGGGGGGGTGCCTGTGGCGGCCTGAGAGCTCTGCCAGAGAAAACGGGCTCCCAAGCTCCGTTTTTGGCTGCGATGGCCTCCTGCAACCCTCTGCCAAAAAAAAACGGAGCCTGGGCGGGCCGTGCGTGGCCCTCCTGAGCTCCATTTTTGCTGGCAGAGGCACTATGGGCCAATCCTTCGCTGTTTCCAGGGTGGCCCTGCGGGCCAGATCTAAGCACCCAGTGAGCCGGATCCGGCCCCTGGGCCTTGAGTTTGACACACCTGGTTTAACAGCACCTATGAACCCTACCCAAGAATTGTCATTTGCTAGCAACTTATGATGTGACTCTGGGGCTCATCCAAATCTGCAGAAGCTCAGGTGTGTGTGTCTTCATTTATACCTCCCCCCCCCAAATTATATTTTGCTAGAGTCTACGACTTGCGGAATGTCTCTCTCCGTCAGTAAGTCTGCCAGCCAGACCATCTAGATAGGCAACTGAGATTGTAAAAGCTCTTACAGTTATTTGTACAGTCTAAAAGTATTTGCTTAGGTATTTAAAGCCCAAACTGATTAAGGGTTTATGGGCTGAGCTGGACTTCCATGGCTCCTCTGGTAAAAATTAATTTACTCTGTATGATCTAAGCTAATCTGAAGTACCATGTTTTACTGCAATACCAATAAAGCCTTATTTACAGATCCTCTCAACACCATTTTTTTTTGCTTTAAATAAAAAAGTCCAACAATGTTCATAATGTCAGTGTTTGAAAAAAACACCACCCCATAACTGCAGGATTATCTCTTGATTTATATAATGTGCTTTATTATAATTTTTTTTCCTCCTGCTGGGAATCTCCATGGTCCAATAAACAGATTTAATGTCTTGAGAGAAGTATACGCAAATGGCAAACCTCATTAAATGGGTCAAAACCACCACTTACAAACCCCCCAAGTTTGAAATGAAAACAATTGCAGTCCTATATTCATTTCCTTTTGGAGTGTCAACCGGGCTAGGTCTAAATCAGCTCTCCAAAAGTTGATGAGACTATCCACTGTTACTATTATTATTAGAAGCACAATTAGTTCAAGTAGTATTTATTAAATTATTTCCATGTAGTAAGTGTTTGGGAGATAGGAACAAGTTGAAATTTCTGTCGGGCTCAATGAATTGAAGAGTTTGGGGTCTACATCAGTAGTGGGTTGCTGCCGGTTCGGACCGGTTCTCCCGTACCGGTGGCGGAAATTTGCATCCACTCGCCGAACTGGCAGCGATGGCCGGCTGTCCATGCCCCCGAACCGGTTCTCCGGTCGCCGCAGCTGGCAAAGAACCCTCTGCGCATGCGCAGAGGGTCATTTCCCCGATGTGACGTCGCGATGCGAACCGGTAGGGAATGTAAGTGGAACCCACCCCTGGTCTACATCAATGTTTTTCAATCATAGCAACTTTAAATTGTATGGACTTCAACTCCTCAAATTCCCCAGCGAGCCATGTTCCATGCTTGTGTTGCAACTGTTCAGCCTGGGCAGCTCTGAACTAGTTCCATAGTAGAAAATACAACTTTGGCCAAGATACACATACTTGAAAGGCCTGCCGTCTTGTAAACAAACACTGCATGCAGTCAGAAGCAGGGAAGAAAACTCAAACTTGGCCTGATTCAGAGTAATTTAATTCTCTATGCAAATCACTGCCTGCTAAGGAGAAGTAACTTAGGGACCTTTCCCATATTCCACCAGGTGAATATTTTGAGAAGTGATAATTTAGTCCAGAGATCTTCTTATAGCAGAGATGGGCCATTTGTACGCTTTCAGTTTTTGCTGAATTCCATTATCTAAGCAAAACCTAAGCACATCAGCATTAATTCCTCCTCAATAATTTGTACTCTGTCTCTCCTCTGGCCAGAGCAAGTAAATATATAACGAAGAGGAGGAGAGAAAGCATGAGATATCTCTCCTCTATTACAGACCTCTTCAAAAGGTGGGTCTGAATCACTAGATTCAAAAATCTATCATGAACCCTACTTCTGTTAGGCGTTCTGAATTTTACCTGAATTTGCCACAGACTGATTTGCCACATCAGTCTGATTTAGCTCTACTTTGGGAGTAGTTGTGAATGCTCCAACACTGGAAGTTTTAAAGAAGACATTGGATAACCATTTGTCTGAAGTGGTGTAGGGTTTCCTGCCTAAGCAGGAGGTTGGACTAGAAGACCTCCAAGATCCCTTCCAACTCTGTTATTCTATTCTATTCTGTTCTGTTCTGTTCTGTTCTGTTCTGTTCTGTTCTCTGTTCTGTTCTGTTCTGTTCTGTTCCCTTGAATTTGCTAGCAACCAGTCTGTCTTCCTTTGATGCACGTAGTCTTTGACTTACAATCGTAATTGGGTCCTGAATTATTGTCATTAGATGTTGTGGTTGTTAAGTGGATACCATATGGTGGACCTGTATTTTACAACATTTTTTGTGGCAGTTGTTATGTGAGTGCTGCGGTTGTTAAGTGAATCCATTTTCCCAATGGGTGATTTTTGCCAGAAATAATTTCTGGAAACTAGAAAACAAAATTCAGAATTGCAGTCATGTGGCCATAGGACATTGCCAATAGCCATAAAAGTGAACTGGTTGCCAAGTGCCCCAAATGCAATCATGTCACAGAGGGTGTGCGCGTGCAACTGTTGAAACTTTGAAATCAGGATGTAGGTAGCTTTTGGGAGGATCTGTTATAACTTTGATGGTTTGTAAGAGACCGATTTTAAATTGAGGAACATCTATAGTAACTACTGGGATGCACCAGTGAAAACTGGAAAGGCCTTTGTGTATTCAGCACCTTTGCTTGTCCAGACTAAATCTGTAACAATGTTTTAGCATTTTGCAAGAATCAAGTGCATAAAATGCTAGCATTGTTAGCATTTTATGCACTTGATTCTTGCAAAATGCTAAATCATGCTTCGTTTTGCAGAATAAAGCATGAGTGGCTGGGATGGTACAACTTGTTAATCTGAAGCACAGTTTGCATAGTGTGTACATTGGGCCCTGAACTCATTGCTTTTGATAATAGATGGGAGTTTATTAAATATCTTCCTAGGGAAAGAGAGAAAACGGGGAGACCCTCTAGCTCAGAATTAGAGCCTTCGACTTGAAGTTTCATCCTCAGACATGTCCCTGTTGACATTGTGGTTGGGTAGTAGTTTCATGGAAATGGCAGACTCTGCTTGCCAACGTGCCCATCAGAGTTGGCAAAACGACTAGAGGGACAAATACTCTGCATTTTGGTTCCAGCCACAGGAGTGAGTACCTGCTTTGCTCTGCACCTGCAGAGAGGGCAGGGACATTAGTGTGCCAGGCACAAGATGGGATTCCCAAGTGATCCATAAGGCCCTGGATGAGTTTGCCGTGACTCCCCCTGTTTTTGGAGTGGAGGAGAAGGAAGGAGAAGACTGGATGGAAAAGGCCAAAGCATTAGGAAAAATGTAAATAGAAGGCAAAGTGATAAGATGGCGTTTCCTATGATCTCATCATTTAATTAGAGAGGCAAAGCCAAGGCAGCTGCCAAAGTAAACTGTTCTGGGAAAACTGGGCAGTTAGACATGAGCAGCTTCTAGATAAGAATTTATATCCCTTTGTAGGAGAGAGAGGGGAGACTCACTGGAGCTTTTTTTAAAAAAAGCACACGTCTATCTCTTTTAAATTGCTACATATTTTGATAAAGACTGCTACATATTTTGCTTTTTTAGATTTGTTGGACCAGTGAATACCGTGTGTGTGTGTGTGTGTGTGTGTGTGTGTGTGTGTGTGTGTGTGTGTGTGTGACACGCTTCATGGTTCTGACTCCAAACTTCCCTGAAGTCTTTAATTATTTAAAACTCTTTGTTGCACACATTAGAAACTCAGTTGGAGAATACAGTATTATTACACTGTCCTGGCACCAAGCTTGGAAATACAGCTCTAGCTATCATTGCAATGTGTACTTTAGTCAACTTGGGGGTTGATTCACATTGATTGTGAGGGCCATGATAAATCACACAGACAAACAAACCCAGATGATGAAAGCAGTGTTAGCTATTTCCATCACGCAAACATTTAAATAAGATGCGTGCTTACTTCTACTAGCCGATAAACCATATTTGTTTCTTTCTTTTCCAACTAGAACCTTCCAGCCAGGAATTTTTGGTCTTTTGGTTTCTCTCATCAATAAGGCTTGAAGAGAATGACAAAAATCTTTGTTGAGATGACCTTCCAAAGCAACAAAATTACATGCCTGGGAGGGAGCAGCATTGGGAAGCTGGGACTATGTCTAGAGATAATCCCATCTGTCCATTTGGATTCTCAGTTTGGTTTGTCTCATTCTCATTAAAACACACACTGGGCATTTATTAACTGAAGCCGCTTAAAAGCATTCAAAAATAAATAAATAGTATTTGGAAGCATTTTCTTCCAGACATACTTTTGTTTGCAGTTTTGTCTAATGTCTTTTTTTTTTGCAAATACTTCCCAGTCTAATGTGGTTTTGCACATTACTTTCAGGACATTATGCATGTTTGTGCAGGCTTCCTCCTTGGAGGAGTAAATTGCATTACAAAAATTGAAGAGGGAATATCAAAGGTAATTTATTCTTTGATTCCTGTGTTGGTTGAAAAATGCACAGTTAGTTTGCATTTAAATATGAACTAAGCAAGTTTCTTCTCCACTGTTATTAAGAGTTTTTGGGAAAGCTGACAATTATGCCAATTCCAGATCAAGTTACAGACATTAGCCCAATGCTAATTTCATGTACCCTCTAGCTGTTGACACCTCAGCCAAATCTGTTTTATTCAAATACAACATCTGAACAGCCCTTCCTTTTCTATTGGTTCTAAGAGCAATTTAGAAGTACATGAAATTAGATAAAAGATTCTTGGGCTGTTATATTAATCTTTAACAATTTAAAATAAAAAATAGGTATATATTTTTGACCAGTTCTCCAAAGACGGGGTATCAAACTTTTGTTTGGTTTGTTTGCCTTGATTTTGCTCTTAGGGGACCTCCATGCAATCTGCCAGTTTTCCTGTTTGATGGGTATTTTCAGGAATGGCTTAAGTAGACATTAACCTTGTGACCTCCTTGTTTATACACTTACCATAATTCTGCTCTGCTTGTGTTTCTGAGGTTACGGAAGGCAAGCTTGTGTGCACAGATCCTGAATGTCTCTCTGTGTGTACTCTGAAATGTTTTCTGTCAAGGTCAGTGATAACTGCATCCCTGCCAAACAAAAGCTTCAAAGGCTAACCTGCTACTGAGTCTGTAGGGGCCATTGATATCTTTGCCCCCAGCCGGGCTGAACTGTCAGTAAGCAGCTAGGAATACATATCTAATCTATAAAAGTGTGGTGCATTCCATTTAAAGAGACCAAATTTAGATGCCTTGGAAAGGTGATGCAGGTAATTTTTCCCAGTCTAATATACATCACTTACCCACATCAGACCCATGTATGAAAGAAAATGCTTATCTTAGTGTGAGGTTCAATTTTCCTGGACACTCACTTTCTCAGATAAATATCCCAAGCCTCTGGAAAGACAGATTCATTGGTTGAGTGCAATTGGAAGGTACTTTTTTTAAAAAAAATCTCTGAACAGGCTGGACAGCCACATATTCAAGCTAAGCAACTTCTCAACACTTTGCGTCCCTGCAAAAGAGGCCTCTGATGTTCTACTTTAATCAGTGTGCTTGAAAAGAACTTTTGAGTTCCTCCTAGTACAGGGTTGTCAAACTCGATTTCATTGAGGGCTGCATCAGGGTTGTGTTTGACCTCGGGGGCCTGAGTGGGCATGGCTGGGGTGGGCGTGGCCAGGGTGGGCGTGGCCAGCTCGACATCCTGCAGCCCTCCACCAGTGAAAATGGAGCCCAGGAGGGCCAGGCGCAGCCCTCCCAAGCTCCATTTTGGCTGGCACCGCGGGCCGGTCCTTCGCTGTTTCCAGGGTGGCCCCGTGGGCCAATTCTAAGCACCCTGCGGGCCGGATCCGACTCCCGGGCCTTGAGTTTGACACCCCTGTCCTAGTGGCACATCTGGAGGTAGTGGAAATGGCTACCATGATGTCATTTTCTGTTGCAAAGTTTCCTGATGTGACTGATTTCCTGGTCTGAAAAGATGAATCTGACATAATATAAAGGCTGTCTCTCTGTCTCTCTGTCTCCCTCCCTCCCTCCATTCATTCACAATGTCTTTTTTTAGGAAGCCATAGAGAGCTGGGAAGATTTGAACAATGAAAGACAAGCCAATCGCATACAGGTAGTCCTTGATTTACAGCGAGATCACTGAGCTACCATTCAAAGTTACAACAGACCCCTCCACCCAGAGGGTACTTACAACCAGTTTCAAAGTTCTGACGGCCACATCTCTTGGCATACATGATTGCATTTCAGGCGTTTGGCAACAAGCCCACATTTATGACTGTTTGCAGCATCCCGTGGTCACATGACTGCAATTTTATTTATTTATATTTATTAAATTAAATAGTTATTAAATAATAACATTTAAAATTTTAAAAAATGTAAATATAAAAATTGTTTAAAAAGTGAAACAATAAAAAACAATGAAAGTACAGCAATATGAATTAAAAGATGGCAGGGAGGGAGCAAGATTTGTGGGGGGGAAGTGGGGGTCTGCTATTGCCGTTCTAATAGCTATTTTAAAAATTAAAATGTTTTTGCTGAAAACCAAAGTTCTAGTTTTCAGCAAAAACTTGCCATAGCTAACACTTAACAACTTTGGTGTTCACTTAATGACCCAAGATTCACTTAGCAATCATGATGGTTCACTTAATGAGCACCACAAAGAAGGTCATAAAAATATGATGACCTGTATGATGACTGTCACGATTTACGACTGTAATGGGCAGGCTCTTTTATGGTTGTAAGTCAAGGACTACCTGTATTTTTTGGCCATCTTATCATTGCAGGGAAATTTTTTGACAGAACCTGGATTGGAATCCTTCAGTTCATACATTGCATCAGAGCATAAGTGTTGGAAGATCCTAGTACAACCCCCTACTCCAGTGATGGTGAACCTTTTTTTTCCTCGGGTGCCGAAAGCGCGCATGCGCATGCTATCGTGCGTGTGTGCGTGCCCACACCCATAATTCAATGCCCCCCACGCCACGCCCCCCTGCGCATGTGCATGTGACCCCCGGCCTGGTAGGCCCGTTTTTTGCCCTCCCCAGGCTCCAGAGGCTTCCCTGGAGCCTGGGGAGGGCGAAAATGCCCTCCCCCGCCCCTCCGGAGACCAAAAACGCCCTCCCAGAGCCTCCACACAAGCCAAAAATCAGCTGGCTGGCATGCACATGTGTGCTGGAGCTGAGCTAGGGCAACGGCTCACGTGCCGGCAGATATTGCTCCGCTCTTGGCACGCGTGCCATAGGTTTGCCATCACGGCCCTACTCAGTGCAGGAATCCACTACTACAACAACCTTAACAACTGGCCATCCAGCTTCTGTTTAAAGACCTTTAGTGAGGAAGAAGAATCCCACAGCAACTTTTTTCTGCTACAGTTATTGCAAAACAGCTCTTTCTATTGGGAATTTTTTTTCCTGAGTGATCGCCAATGTAAATTAAACCCATTGTTTCTCATGGAGCCTTTTAGAACAACTCTGAACCATTTTGCTCCAGCTTCAGCAAAATATAGACACACAAATAGAATCAGGGCCATTAAAACATCTAAAAACAGATGCTTTAAGATACACCAGAAAGGAAAGTTTATTAAGAAAGTGCCTAATGTAATTGAAAAACTCTATCTTTGCAGTGTCTAGCCTAGTTGTGAGGGAAGAGAAATAATTTTTTTTGCAGGAAGTAGGCTGAAGGCCCAAGTATCTTCCAGTAAGAGGAAATCAGACCAGAGATAGAGAAACAAAATAAATCAGTGTTTTTCAATCTGGGCAGAATTCTGGGAGTTGAAGTCCATAGCATAGCTGGCTGAGGAATTCTGGGAGTTGAAGTCCATAGCATAGCTGGCTGGGGAATTCTGGGAGTTGAAGTCCACACATCTTCAAATTGCCCAGGTTGAGAAATACTGAAATAAATCTCTTGCTTGCTATCTTTAATCCAGTCTCCAATAAAAGAAAAGGGCCAAAGGGCCGATATCCAGCCTAGGACAATTTCACCTAAATTCTCTTCTCCGAAAGAAATTCCAAAGAAAGTTCTGTTTCATCAAAATGACCAAAAATTGGTGAAAATATGCAGATGTTTAGATATCTCCTCCCTTAATTAGGGATCTGGGTGGGTAAGCTTAATGAAGTTGCTATCTCTCCACCCAGCCTATCTGCAATAATAAGCAGGGAAACTAATATGGGGCCAAGAGTTTGTTCTCCCTCTAAAAATCCTAGAGAAAAGTCATAAATACAATACAGGAACTCACACAGAATTAATGGAGAGTGAAGGTAGGAAATTGTAAGTAACAGTCACATGATGTCTCACTTAACAACCAAACTGATTCACTTAACAATGGAAATGGAAGAGAAAATCATAAGTCTGGGGCAGATACATAATTTTTCACTTAGTTACTGTGATGTTTAGTGAGATGCCAGTTCCAATTGTGGCCAATAAATGACGACAACCTGTATCAAATAATAAATATTAATAAAGTGAATACAAAAATCTTAAGGTTGTAATACAGGACACAAATTGCTTAGCAACATGCAAACTTTTGATATAATATTTTAATCACTACTGCAATACAATTTCATGAAGCTGATATGGAGGCATTTCATATGCTTTTTGGATTTCAGATTCAAAATATCACATTCAAAGTCACAATGGCAAAGCAAGCAAATGTTTGAGCTGAATTTCATTCTATTTTTGTAGCATGACAAGGGTTAAATTATAGCTTCTTCCTGCATTGCTCATATAATATTGAAAACTAATATCTACATGCATAGATACAGGAACTGGAGACTACAGGAACCCAAAATCAGTAGAGGACATAGAAACAAAATCCAGAAACTCCCTACCACCACAAAACCCAAAACAAACAAGCCCACAATAATAATAGTGAGAAAACCCCACACTCATTGTTTTGACAATATGAAGCCTGGCATGAGAATCTTTTAAGCCATAAACTACCAGAAAGAATTTGCAAAATTTGACCTCAAAAGGATGGATATAAGACAGTAGTGAAATCCAATTTTTTTTACTACCGGTTCTGTGGGCGTGGCTTGGTGGGTGTGGCTTGGTGGGGGAAGGATACTGCAAAATCTCTATTCCCACCCCACTCTGGGACCAGCCAGAGGTGGTATTTTCTGGTTCTCCGAACTACTCAAAATTTCTGCTACCGGTTCTCCAGAACCTGTCAGAACCTCCTGGATTTCACCCCTGATATAAGATACAAGTAGGCCTTTGCTTCCATGAAATTCTGCTTAGCTATTAAATTGAGAATTTCTATGCTAGGTAGGTGACTAAGTCTATATTTTATGATTGACCTAAGCCTGGAATTAGAATTTTCTTCTTACAGATTACAGATTACAAATTAATAGAGTTGGAAGGGACCTTGTAGGTCATCTAGTCCAACCCCCCGCTCAAGCAGGAGTCCCTATACCATTTCAGACAAATGGCAGTCCAATCTCCTTTTGAAAGTCTCAAGTGTTGGAGCTCTCACAACCTCCGTAGGCAAGTTGTTCCACTGGTTGATCGCTCTCACTGTCAGAAAGTTTCTCCTTATTTCCAGGTTGAATCTCTCCTTGGTCAGTTTCCATCCATTATTCCTTGTCTGGCTTTCTGGTGCCTTGGAAAATAGCCTGACCCCCTCCTCTCTGTGACAGCCCCTCAAGTATTGGAAGACTGCTATGCTCTCACAACCTCCGTAGGCAAGTTGTTCCACTGGTTGATCGCTCTCACTGTCAGAAAGTTTCTCCTTATTTCCAGGTTGAATCTCTCCTTGGTCAGTTTCCATCCATTATTCCTTGTCTGGCCTTCTGGTGCCTTGGAAAACAGCCTGACCCCCTCCTCTCTGTGGCAGCCCCTCCAA